>JBBPRK010000212.1:0-30910 GCA_038093075.1 Boletus patriciae | reverse complement strand
AGGCTCAGAATGCTCTGTGTGATGAAGTATGGATATGGTATAATGATGGATACCAGTTGTGGAGGCAGTGGAGCAAGTAGATTGACTAATATTGAGCATAGTCAGAATTATATTTCTATAGGTAGAGGAGAGACATTTTATGATCATAATCTTAGGAAAAAATAAGTATGTGAACATTTTGAAAGTCAGATGTTATGCTTATATGTGTACATTTGTTTGTATGGCTAAACACGGCCAAATATCATATGATTTGAGTGGAATTCCATATTTTCTATTAGAAGGTGCAAAACTATTGCAATGGTGTTACCATTTTGAAATGGTTGTATCTCCATGTGGAATGGACTGCATCACATGACCCAGGGACGGATTTGTAGCCAAGGATTTGTACTTTGTTTGTCCCCACCAAAGCTAAGTGTAGTTCCCACGGGTGATTGCAGCGCGCTTCGCACTGTAGAGCTCTGCTCAGCTCTAGGTTGGAATCTCGACTTTCCGAGGCTTTCTAGCTATGTTTCCCACGCTCGACCAGTCGGGACCGGTCCATATTACCAGTTTCCAGAGTCCCGGGAACCCGGTTCCCGCGGTAGACCGGCCAGTCTAACTTTATTCCGCTTTTAGTAACATCCCCTTCGACCGTCTTGTGTTTATTGACATTTGGGTACCTATTATTTAGTGTTCCGAACCTTATTTACAGTAACTACACAGTCCTGGGCAATTCCTGGACTATAAAGACTTTGTACTTGGCATTTTGAATGCATCTTTCCGCACCTATTTGATTCCACAAGCCTCGGGTACTTTCCCCTTCGTCTTACTGCACGTCCGAGTCCACTACAGGGCTCGTCGACCATCTCCTGCACTCCTGACCAACCGGTACTCAACCGGTCCACTTTCCCGTGGTCCGGCCTACCTTCGGACACCTTGTAAACATCTTCTCCTCCTCTCCCCTTTCGCCCGAGCCATCACTGACTTGTTTAGGACCCTCTTTGGGGACGAGCCTATCGCACCTCAGACCCCCACACATCTCCTGGCTGTCCCACCACAGTCAGGTTTGTTGTTCTACAGCGCGCTGTGTTGGGGTTAGGCATTGCAACGGTTTTGGAGGTCACTGTATACTATCCAACAAAAGGCATGGTAAGTATTGTAGAACAATAGGCAATGATAAAAAAGAAACTCCCAATAAGTACCTGTAAGAAAGCCCAAGAATAAGATAAGGATAGTCATTTGTTCCATCAACATGGTCTTTCCATTGAAAATCACAAAGAAGCACCCCCCTCCTTCCCCTCCTTAAGCTTTATTATGGCCACCAGAAATAAATGGCTGTCTAGGAAGAATGCACACCAATGGTGCACTTAGAAATTCCTGTTTGTCTTTGCTATTTCAACAGATGAAATCCTGCTTCACCTGCCATTTGTGATAAAGTATCCAGTGAACACCCATTGTATCTATTATATCCCAAACTTTGGTGGCCATCCCTCCAAACTCTCTCCTATCAACAAATGTGCTATCATCCAGAGAAATCTTCTGGAAAGGTCAAGGAGGCCTCTTTGAAGGCTATGGTAAAGAAAATGAAACCCCTTCTCTTTGTTGCTCATAGAAAGAGGAGATTGGCCTTTGCCTGCAAGTACCAGCATTGTACTGTGGAGGACTGGAAGAGGGTTATTTGATTGGATGAGACTAAAATCAATAGGATTGGGTCAGATGGGCAGGAGTATGTGTGGAAAAGGAAGGGGGAGGGGCTCACTTCCAAAGAGGTCCAAGGTACAATTAAATTTGGAGGAGGATCACTGATGGTATGGGGCTGTATAGGATGGAATGTTGTGGGGGTTTTGAGTGAGGTGGAGGGGAGGATGGATGCTAAACAGTATGTGACCATTTTGGAGGAAGCATTGCTACAGAGCATGGAGGATTCTGGAATTCCTGTAAATGGAGTGATTTTCCAGCAGGATAATGATCCCAAGCATATCTCCAGAAGAGCCCAGATATGGTTTGAGGAGCAAGATATCAAGCTTTTTGATTGGACTGCTCAATCTACAGACCTTAGCCCCATTGAACACACTTGGGGTCATCTCAAAAAATGCCTTTCAGGTTATGAAAGGGGTTCCACAGGGGTTCATCAATTATGGGATAGAGTGGTGGTAGAGTGGGGGAAGATTTCTATGGAGGAGTGTCAGAAATGGATAGAAAGCATGCCTAAAAGGATTCAAGCAGTTATTAAGGCCAAGGGAGGTCATACCAAGTACTAAATATCCTATCTT
The DNA here is from genome assembly GCA_038093075.1 of Boletus patriciae. Taxonomy (NCBI): domain Eukaryota; kingdom Fungi; phylum Basidiomycota; class Agaricomycetes; order Boletales; family Boletaceae; genus Boletus; species Boletus patriciae. Next base: position 28,658 of record JBBPRK010000212.1, on the reverse strand, counting down.
GTACAAAGTCAAAAAGCTGTCCCAATGAGTTGTCATTCTGCTATGGCTGCCATTTCACCAGATCCTAACCAAATCCTTTGATTCTTGCACCAATAGAAAGCCTAGAGTAGGTGCTTCATTCCATACACTCATATGGTAGGGCCCGGATTAGGGGGTATTGGGGGGTATTAACTTTAGTGAAAAACATGCAAATATTGGGACAGTTGTTTGAGCCACTTTTTCTAATGGACTTAGTCATTCTCCATCTTTATTTCTTACCTTATCCCATAAGCCCCATGACAGCTATTCTGCTTTCTCACCAGACTCATGTCTACCTTGTGCTTGATGCACTGCTTTTTTTATTTCCATGCAATGCTTGGCTTCTATTCTTCTTTTCATCTCCCATGCTTCTTATTTATTATAACCACATGCCACATGTTCCACTTCCATTCTGTCACCACCATGTGGTTGCCTCATGCTTACTCCCTCTTCCATTTCTTGGCTATGCTTGATGCATGCCCCTATCTTATGCTGCCACATATATAGTCTATGTTGGGACTAATCAGTAGATCTGATACAAACATGTACATATATACTCTAGTAGTATAAAAGGCTGCAAGTGCCAAGCCAGAGAACTCCAGTTTAGTTCTCTTGGTCTTTCCCCTTTATAGCCAAAGAGATCATACTCCAGAATGCCAGCTAGTGCTTTCAGTCTGTCCTCTTAAGTCTTCAATTGCCTAGAGTCCCAGCTGATGCTGTGACATTGTTTCAGCTCTGGATCTTGTACCTTGCTGCTGCTCAGACTCATCTCATTCCCAAGTGCCCTGCTTTTGGCCTTTGGACACCACCTTGTATTTTACTATATAAATAGTACAGTATAGCCATAGTTCTTTAGTTTGAATATCATCATGTCATCATCACACTGTTTTTGTCCCTCCTATGCCCCCAATCCTACTTCCTCTCAACTCCCACACCTAATTCCCTTATCTTCTCTCTTAAGTCGACTTCAGACTTAGAATCCCAAATTGAACCTTATACTTGCTGTTGTCCTCCAGTCATAGATCACCACTCAATAGTCATTCCCAAGTCTACTTGATAGTCATTCCTAAGTCTACTTAACTCACCCCTGAGTGCATTAAGTACCAACCCATTCTATCACCCCCAAATCTTACATAGAGTCCCACTGAACTAACTTGGTGTTGCCATGCTGGTGCACTGGTCTTCATATCCCCTCTAATATATTCAAAATGACCCAGTAAATTGTGGGATGCCAAACTTGAAACTCAGATGCAGCATATAAGCTGAAGCTGAAGTCCCACTGACGGAGCCCACCTCTAAAGTTCCAAAGTTGGGGCCTTGGAGTTGCTTCCACTCTTGATGGAAAGAATTCAATCTGACAGAAGCTAAGGCAATCTAATGCAACTCTTTCAACACAGTATCTGTTATTTATCAGGTTTCATAATGTTTACATTGATCTCACATTTTCTGAATTCCTTACTTGCAGTCTCATATTCACCCAGCCATCCCTCATATTTCCCTGTGTTGTCCTTCTGACCACTGATAGCATCCATCCAACCCTCTTAGTCCATCTGGGCTAGTCATCCAGAAGCCAGAATCTTAGGATTTGCATTTCCTCAATCTGTATTGTCCTTCATTATGTTCCACTTCATGTCCATGTCTGTCCAGACTCATTGGTAAGTTACTTGGTTTATTTCCTATTTATTCCTACTGCACTGCATATGTTCTATACCTTTCTTTGTTCTGTTTTTCTGCTACCATAGTTGCATGGTTCTGTTTCTCTTTATTCTTACATATAACTGTCTTAGGTATGCCCAGACTATAAAGCATTGAAATCTGACCTATCAAATAGATGATTGACATGTTTCACTTTCTACCTCATTCACAATCCACAACAACATTCCTAGTCCTTTCTGCCCATCTATAGTCCAGTCCACAGTGATAACTTGGGGGTCTCATGGAACTATAATAGTGCTTGCTTGTTACTGAACTTTATTATCCCTTTTCATCTTTTGAACTTACATACAACCTGTTACAATTTATTCCAAGAGCACACCCTTCTTTTCCTACTTAACTATGGCAGTTTGTCTCAAGGAACATTCCTGAAAGTTTACTAGGAAATTCTTATCCATGCTCTCCCACAATGGCTTATGCTCATTTTCTTCTTTCATGTTCCTATCTTTAATTAGTCCATAAGTCACAGCATTCCTGATGTTTTATCATATCTTGACCTTGATGCATAGTTATGAATAGTGCACTTTTCTCATAGGGTCAGTTTTCCCTAGCTTAATACATAGTATTTAGTCTATCATCTTATATCTTAATCAGCAAGCTTGGGTGGAATTATCTCCATCAAAACTTTCTCCAACTTTATCAAAATGTGCCAATAATGGGACCTCCAGCTTGCACATGAAGTCAAAGCATAGTGACTGGAATGAAGATCAGATCACTCCACCACTAGAAGCAATATCCCTTTGTGTCTGGTTTATAGCCAATAAAAATCATATTTTTAAAATTTGGAGTTGTTAGGTTGCTTGTCTTTGGATATAAATACACATACCCAACAACCAAAAGTCCTGAAATAAGACAGATTAGTTTTAGTACCATTCCAGAACCATGCTAGAGTAAATCAGTTATGATGTCATATTGGTTGTCTGTTATAAATATAGAGGCTAGTTTCAACTGCATCCTACCAGAAGAATGGCAAGCATACTCATGAGCTTTCCATATATTGGGCACAGTGGATGTGGGCACAGACTGCCAGTGAGCTTGACATTGCTTGAGTGGTTCCAGTGGCACAATGGGTGTCGACAAATTGCAGGGGGTGACAGCAGGACTGGTATATGGAGCTCTGAGATGGCTTTAGCAGCCTGTAATCATGGTACTGAATGTCTTGAATATCACATGTATGTGTATCTGACAATGGTGATGAAGTCAATGACTAAAGCTTGAGATCATTATTGAAATTATCTCCTGAGCCATTAGAAATGAAGGAATGGTTGTAATTGTGATTGAATGTGTCTATTCAAGTTCTACTGGAACAGGAAATTGATGGAAGAGAGGATAGACTCATGCTAAGCAAAGTAGTTCTATGTTGAAGAATATGCAGGTGAAAGTCCATAGCTATGAATCTCTGAGATAAAGATTGCAACAACAAGTGTGATGTTGGGCCACACTTTGACCTTGTCTTGGATCTTCTTCATTAGATTGTCATGATCTTGGCTGAAGGCACACTCTATTATAGTGAAGACATTTCTGGTTGATGATTGATTCTGGTGAAAACAGGTGCAAGATCAGAAGTGGCAGCAAAACTAGTGAGCATTGAACACAGTAACAGATTGGGTTCTAAAATGATGCAAAGATGGTGGCACTTGATCAAAAGTGAATCCAAGGCTGGCTGGACAGCTCTGTTGAAACCAGTGACAGTGAACTCCTGGGCTGCAGCAGTCATTTCAACAAGAAGCAGTTCACTACTGGGTTTATGAGACAACCTGGTAGTAGTTGGTAACTAATCCAACTATAAAACAGAGATCTACTCACATGGGTTTTCTCTACAGAAAGGACCAATTTTCCACTATGTTTGCCAGTGCCTCAAAATTCTATGTAAATAAAAACCTTATCAAACACCTATTAAAAGGAAAAATGATTATTGAAATGTATAGTTTGTTTGGCCACCTATATGGATCTGCATATTTGGAGTCCTATATAACTTAAAAATTCATAAAATGTCTTCAATCAACTCTATAATAGGAGTTTAGAAGAAGTTTAGCTTGATAGTAATGATTACTATATGTTGTAACTAATATTAACTATATACAAGCTATTTTTGCTTGTGTAGAATTTACTTTGGGCTTGCAGATTTAGATGGTTTTCTCAATATCAATAGTAAATACATAACAACAGTAAGCAAGGAGGCTTGAATACTATGGAGCACTCTTAAAGAAGTAGAAAGGGAATAAGGAAATGAACCTTAACTAGTTTATTTGGACAGTGAAAGCACTGGTGAACTGGCAAAGGCTCAGTGGATACTATGGCCCTGAAGAGTCCATATCAGAAGTATCAAATGCAAACAATATAGTGGGATGATGGCAGAAATTCAACATTGTCCACTATACAAATTAAATAATGCCATTTCAGTAGACATCAAAAAGTTATTAACAATAGGGTCACAGTTAGGGTTACAACAAACAATGTGATGTGCATGTGTTTAAATTGGATACCACTACTGTTTGGATGGTTGGGGTGGAATATGCTAATATATTGTAACAATCCACAGTCAAGCATCAAGCTACTCTAGGGAGTCAAAGTTGAAATGGGACTGACCAAGGCACTAGCAATGATTCAGAAGTATTCTTAGTGGCTTGTAAAGGAAAAAACCAAGAGAACTAAACTGGAGTTCTCTGGTGGCACCTTAGGCCTTTTATACTACTAGAATATATGTACATGTTTGTATCAAATCTACTGGTACAAGTCCCAACATAGGCTAAGTATGTGACAGCATGTGTTAGGAGTGTGCATCAAGTATTGCCATGGGGTGTACAAGAAGGCATAGCCATGCATTGTATGGTAATAAAAGGAGTGCATGTGATTAGATGAAATAAAAAGCAGAGGAATGAAAGAGAAGCTGTGTGTCAAGCACTAGGCTGACATGAGTCTGGTGTGAAGGCAGTGTTGAGCTGTCATGAGACTAAGTGCCCTTATCAGATTAGATAAGGGATAAGATAAGAAAGAAAAGAAAAAGATATTAAGTTTGTTAGACTTGTGAGGGTGTTAAGTTTGAGCCATAATACACCTGATGATACAAATGCCTACAATCCAATCCCCCAATACAAAATGTTGATCTGATAACAGTTATCTTTCCCTCAAGTTGATCATTCAGCTCCTCTATAATATTCATAGTCACATTACCCTTTAGTGATTATTCAAGATGTTGACCTGCATGGAGCCAGTTCCATGCAAAGTCAGACATTATACCTGAATGAGTGAATTTCCACCCTTTTTTTACAAATGGAATTCCTCAACACAAAAGGAATAGATAACCATTGGTATGCTCTATCTACTTCCATAGTTTCATTAAAGAATAAAGGAGTACAAATATATTTCTTTCCATCCAAGTTATGAGTACTATTTACTAGATATGTATATTGGACCCTAGTTTCAATATTTCACATCTTTCTCACCATCCAACTGCTTAGCTAATTTAGCAACAGATGACCTATAGTATAGGCTACCTATATTCATTTTCACTTCCATTTTCTAACTATAGTTTATAGAGATACTAAATAATTACTTTAACTCTTATACTATCCAATGCTACATAACAGAACTATTCATTTCATACCTTTGTAACTACTAAGTACATAGCTAAATATTAGAGAGAAAAAGACCAGGCACAGTATATCCTTGCATAGCATGAGTTATATGATGAAAATTAATTAGCAATCCCTGGACATTTGTAAGCAGTCCAGACTCCTAATTGGCTACCACTGCTACTGTAAATTATGTATGTATATAAGACACTACCACATTATGCAAGGAATTCCACTTCTCAGATACTGAGGGTATATCTCTCTGGTTTCACAATTAGATCATGTTCTTCAAGGTATTGTAAGACCTTCTTTACAATCCTCATGTGATCTAGTGGGTTATTAGTTTTTGTAAAGACCATAACATCATGCATGTCAGCAAAGATTTCATTGATTATGATTTGGAATATTGCAAAAGAGTTGCATACCCTAAAGTACATTACCATGGGTTCAAATGATTCTCTATGCCAATGAAGGTGGTCTTCTATTCATCATCTTCTCTAATGTGGACATTGTTATGTCTTTATTTAAGATCAATCTTGATGAATAAAATCCTGATCCTTAGCATCAAATGGTCCATGCAAAAACAAATTGGCATCAGGAATATAGATGATGCCATTGAACAAGATGCTCTTACAAAAAGAAACAGAAGATATGGTCCTCCATTCAGGTAGATGAGAACATAACAGAAGAATAGGAGGAGTGGCCATACTGTGCTGCAGGGGCAGACAAGTATCATTTCTATGATTCAAGGTCAGGCTTGTTAGAGACAGGATTTCCTCCTCTCAGCCTAGAGTGGAAGGGGGAAAACTATCCAAAGGTGCCAGCTTCTGGAACTCCAGAGCGGGACTTTAGCTTCAGCTTCAGTGCTGTGCCTGAGTTTCAAGTCTTGGTGTCCCAAATTTACTTGGTCATTCAGAACCTATCAGAGGGGAGTAAAGGGCCAGTGTGCCAACATGGCAACACTGAGTCAGTCTGAGGGAACTCTGAGGGTTTAGGGATGATAGGGTAAGTTAGGACTTAGGGCACTCAGGAATGAGTTAGACTTGGAGGTGACTGCCAAGCAGTGGTCTACAACTAGAGGACAACAGCAAGTATATAGTTCAATTTGGAGTTATAAGTTTGAGGTTGACTCAAGAGGGAAGGACAAGCAGATTAGGTGGGGGAGTCAAGAGGACAAGTGGAACTGAAGACAGTGGTGTGATGATAAGACAACATGATGAGGGGACAAGAAGACGAGATATTCAAACTAGAGAACTACAGCTACAATATATGCATTTATATAGTGTAGTTACAAGGCAGTGGCTGAAGGCTAAAAGCAGTGTGCTCGGAAAAGGTACTAGTTTGAGCTGCAGTGAGATACAAGATCCAGGGTGAATGAATGAGGGGTAGTGTCCGAAGGTCCAAGTGGTGTAGACACTGGATTCTGAGGGCAAGCCTAATGCAAGTGGAGCTATATAGGTAATGAGATGATCAAGTCTAAATAGGATAGTCCATAGAAGGTCATACTAAGCCCAAGTGGCTGAATGGCCTGAGTCATCCAAGGTGGGACTGAGTGGTCTAAGGTAGTCTGAGGTTAGGGTTGGGCTTGGTTGAATTCTAGAATATAACAGAGCTGACACAGACCACACAGTGTACAAAGGAGAAATAGTTGGCTTGATACTCACCATTGAACTATTGAAAAGAGCATCCAACACACATAAATCTCACTCACTCTTCATGTTCAAATCCAGACACTTCCTTATGAACATATTTCACAAAAGCCTATGAACCTAAAACACCACCACCTAAACAACATAATGGTTAGATAAGACACCAGGACACAATGGGATTCCTGGAAATGAACAAGCAGACAAAGGGGCCAAGGAAGCAGTGTCTGGTAACACTACTAACCCAACAAATCTTCCCAGACAGCTAAGGACCAGATTAAATGATCCAAAAACTCTATTGAAAAGCAAATTGGCTGCCAAACAAGAACTCAAGGCAAAAATACTCAAGACACACAGACAAAGGATCTTCCAATCCTTACCACACACAGAGTGTGCTGACCTGCATGGAACTAGTTCTATGCAAAGTCAGACATTATACCCAAATGAGTGAACTTCCATCCTGATCTTACAAGTGGAGTTCCTCAATACAAAAGGAATAGATGATACCATTTCATCAAAAGATAAAGGAGTTACAAATATATTTCTCCCCATCCAAGCTACTAGTACTGCTTACTATATACATACATTGGACTGGAGTTTCCATATTTGATACCTTTTCCATGGAGTGACTGCTTAGCTAATCTAAGGTCAGATACCTATAGTATAAGCTACCTATTTTTATTTTTATTTCCAATTTCTGACCATAGGTCATGGAGAAATTAAATATTTACTCCATCTTAACCTCTAATACTAACCACTGCTACATAGCAGAATGAATCATTTCATATCTTTTTGACTACTAAGTACATAGCTAAGTGTCAAAGAGAGATTGACCAGGCACAGTACAGCCTTGCACAGCATGAGTCAGTACAAGTCATTTTGAGTCACATGACTCAAATTGGTCAGTAATCTCTTGGCATTAATAAGCAGTCCAGACTCTTGATTGGCTAACACCGTGTCATATCCCAAACTCTACCTGAATCCCCAAGGTATTCCCGAGTCATTCCCGAGTCATTTCTGTATGATCCCCAAGTCATCCCCAAGTACTCCCAAGTACTCTCAAGTATTCCCAAGTTTCCTGAGTTAAACCTGAGCCGGTCCACTTACCTTCTTATATCCAAGTACTGTGTATTCCCCTGAGTCTAGCTCTGAGTCTCCTCCAAGATTTCGGGATTCTAGCCCTGTATTATTCCCTTTACACCCTGTACACTCGGAACTGACATATGTCTGAGTTTCCGAGCTTCCGAGTACATATCCCCTTTCGTCCTCTCTACATTCTTGTACCTTTATTAACCCCTTTTGGATCTTCAGATCTGAGGTTCCTCCAAGGCAGTGTTACTGCCACTCAGCACTCTCATAGCTCCGGAACACTGCCCCAAAATCTTGTTCCTCTTGCGTTTCCATAGTTTTCCCTTTAGTATAAATACCCTTCATTTACCCTCCTGTACTTTAGTTCAAATATCAACTTAGACACACCCATGTCAACTTAGACCCACTCCTGTTGACTATAGACAAACTCCTTGTCTCCTCATTGTGTCCGACATCCTCTTGCCTGTTTGGGACGAATCCCTCTCGTCCCTGACGCCTCGAGTTTGTTATCTCCTCGTCATTCACTGTCTTGATCACTGTCTGAGCTACCACCTTGCTCTGATGCTCTGACCCGACCTCTTCTGACCTCTGGGACCTGAACTGCAACAAGGGCACAGCACATAAGCTAAGGCCAAGTCCCATGTCCAACCGAACTCTGAGTTTCTGGAGTTTCGGCCAGGAGTCTGATCTGTGTCTTGATACACCGCCACTGCAAATTATATATATAAGGAGAGAGTTTTAAGCCCAAAGGAAGCAGGCATAACCAGGCATAACCAAGGCTGCATAACTGAGAAAGCTGTACAGCAAGCTGAAAGTACTGCCTCACCAGATATAGGACTTCCCCTAACAGGTACCCAACAGAGGACCTAGAGTAGGTGATTTCCACCACATTAGCACTACTAGATAGTTGTTAGGAATAAAGACCTGTACCCAAAGTTAGGATGAGTGAAATAGGATAACCCTTTTGGGAGAAAACCCCAAATCAGGCAACAAAAGGACAGATCCCCAGCAACATACCCCCATTAGTTCTATTGCAACCCTTGCTTCTTCAACTGACTATCCACCTTAGGGGATAAGAGGTAGCTCAGTCACTATGCTTGAAACCACAACTCCTTACATTTGCAATACAATTGAATTAGGAAACCAATTTGTGTGAACTAAGAGACTTGTGTGAACAGCCCAGCAACTTGCCATAGCAGCATATCATTGGAGTAGTCTCCACAAAGCTGCTGACTAATCTCTAGGATATTTTTATCCTACACTTTCTGCCAAATCGAACTCAATCACACCAGACACTTAGTCTGAAGCATCTTCAATTCTGATCTTTCCAACACTATTGAGGATCAGTGAACAACCTACACTACTGGTACAATAAGTTACTCACTGACTCAATCCTAGTGCTACTGGAACTGTTTTGCCTAGGATATTAACTTTCCCTAGCTTCTAGTGTTCTATCTGTGGAGGCAAAAGTAGTTGTCTGGAGAGCATTCTAGTTAGTGTTCTTTTCTTGTTGCCTAGAAAGATGTTAACTGGAGTCCACCATGAGGGGGTGTTGAAGATCTTGCTTCAGCTGCCCTAACCCAGTTATCACCCTCAAACCTTTACCGATAATCTTCACTACTACACCAACTACTACCATGGTTCAAGGCACTACTGGACCTCACCTACTGCCCGGTAAATGCAGCTGAGAAGCCCCAGAGAAGTTCAAAGGACACTATTACCATGTCTGGGACTTCATTCACCAGTAAGAGTGAGTATTGGCTGACTGTCAAATCACCTCTGAGGAGAAGAAATGTGAAGGAATCACCAACTACTGCAGTACCAAAGTAATCTGATTAATCAAATCCTTGGATGAGTATAGAATTCATGATTGGAAAGCCCTCAAAAAACGAATCCTCAAGCTATACAATACAGACTGAGATGGAGCTCACTACTGCAAGAGAGATATTGAGAAGCTTATAGAAGCTTTCTCAACGAAGACCCTTGATAATCTAGCTGCTTGGAAGTACTATGTCCAAGAGTTTATGGTTGTAGCCCAAGGCCTCAAGAACAACAAAGTAATCCAGGAGAAGGATGTCAATACCTACCTTTGGCTAGGAATCCCTTTGGACATGCGAAAGACCCTGGACGCGTGACTACTAGCTGGTTCACCCACTAGAGATATATCAAAACCATACATGATGGAGGAAATAACTACTACCATAGAATGACTACTCCACCGATACAGGTTTGACTGGAATGCTTGCAGTACCCCACACTGTGCTACTGAATTAGCCCCTCAATCAGATGCTGAATCCAATGACCCAGACTCAAACAGTTTAGATGAAAGTAACCATGATACTAGGTACCAAAAGAAGTCCCAAGGATCTAGGAAGACCTCTAGTCACTCACTAGGCAGAGAGTATTCTGGGAAGTCAGCTAGGAAACACAAAGAAAAGAAGAAATCTAGCAAGACACCAAGTACAGATATTGATAGGCTAATAGATGACATGAGCTGACTTAGTATCAGTGATTTTGCATATGCTCGAGCCTATTATAAGGCTTCCATGTTAAATATGAGTATTATACAAATATTCAACAAGCCTAAGGAACAAGTAGCATTGCACCAGTCTGGTAATACTACTGGTGCCAAACATAGACAGACACACTTGTCTACTATGACTACTACTCAGAGCAATGTACCTACTTCAAATACTTTACCCCCTTTTTCGTGTTATGGCTGTGGCAGCCATCAACATATGCTACATAACTGTCAACCAATACAGGACTTACAATGTAGAGGACTGTTAGTATATGACCAATGAAGACATATTACCTTACCACATGACAAGGGCCCCCTTCAGTGTGAGGAAGGTGAGACGTTATTGGACGTGTACTGCCGAACTACTCAAAGATGTGAAGAATCCCCTCCACAGGAGGACCCAAAGGGGAACTCACACCTAATCACAGTTAGTCAAGTATAATACAAACAAGGATCTGTAAATTATATTGTACCAAATGCTAGTAATAGGGATGATAATGATCATGAACTTGACTTACCTGATGATGATGCAACTGACATGGACAAAGACAAAGAGACTGAGTATGAAATTTATGCTGCTGATGGTACACCATGTGATCGACAGTTAGCATGAACAACTCAAAAAGAGAACATGGATGTGGTTTACTTACCTCAGAAAGCATCAATCTGACACAATGAAGTTGTGATACCTGAAGACACCAGAAGGAACTCTGAACTGACCAACCAGCCTCGAGTGCATGAGTGTGAGAGGACTGGAGCAGATGGTGAAGAAAAATTAGTATGATCCAACAAATGCCGAAGCATCAAGGAAGATGCACCAAAATACCCAATAGCATCAAACAATCCATCAAACCTATGCCCAACAAAGAATCTTGAGGAGATAAAGAACCACCAAGGCCCAAAGTGGTCACAGTGGCGAGACAATAGAGCTGATGGAAATAGATCAGTGCAGATGAAAAAGAATGATCAAATCAATCAAACTTACCATTGCACCAAAGGCCCACCACCGCCAAACACCCCATTGGGAGCATGGATGACGCATGCACCCAGATGTGGTGATGGAAGATGCAATGAAGAAGGTAGATGAGAGTGAGAAGAAAGGAAGTAAGAACTGACATACCCCAGAACAGAAGTATAAATTCAATGTTCATTAGGAACCTGATGCAAGAGAAAGTTCTAGAACTCCAAATGTTCGCTGGACGGAACTTTTCATGCAGACTACACCACATGACATACTAACTAAGATACTAAATACCCAAATTAGCTTGACAGTGGGTGGGATAATAGGTACATTGTGGGAATTAAGTATTGCACTTGCTGATCAGATCTGTGTGAAAACTATGACATCAGCTAATGCCATCAGTAATCATACATGCACTAATCACGGTACACTACTGTGAGTATCTGTACAAGTAGGTGGATATATCTACAATGCAATAATAGATTCTGGTAGTGAAGTTAATCTAATCAAGCACCAAGTGTGGGAAAAAGATCTTAAAGTACCAATTGATGAGTCCTGGGTTGCTTGTTACAGCTTGGGGGTATTATCAGCTAACAACTTCAAGGTACCAACTTACTGTCTCTGAGAGACCCCAGATACTAATAGTGAGTATGACACTTTATTTGTTCTTGTTTGTTACTAATGTAATGTTCTCTCCTTATATGCCAAACTGCTCTTTCTTTTCAACCACCACCATCCCTCTACCCCTCCTCAATAGCCATGCAACACAGCTCACTCCCTGTGCACCTCGATAGCTGCACAATGCAGCTCACTCCCCATGCACATGCTCAACAGCAGCACTGCCCACCACCCCACTCCCTGCTTCATCCTCTTGCCATGTCTATCTTTGTCACTCATCACCTTACCCCAGCACTCCCAATAGCACACTGTACATGCTGTAATGGCTGACCAGAGACAAGCATACAGAAACACTTGAAGATGAGCCCATGCTGCTCCATCCAGCCAAAAAGATCGCTTGAAACAATACAAACACCAAGCGGACCAAGCAGGCTGGGCTGCTGTTGAGTATCATGTATTCAAGAGTCAAGACAACTTACTATGCGACTATAATAACACAACCGAGATTGCAGGAGTAAACGATGAGGTCTGTCATTGTGTGCTGCACTATGATGCAAAGATAGAAAACCACTCTGATAGGTGGGATCTTGGGAGTGATGGGGGTGATGAGGAGTGCTGGTAGTGGCGGCAACACAGGCAACAACGAACAGGCAATGAAATGAACAGCAGGCGTGCTGAAGATGGTGATGGTTAGAATGAAGGATGAAGCTCAAGCTAGGGAAGCTTACCATGCCCAAGCCCTTATATATACACCCACCATCCAATGAATTATTGAAGTCAAAACACTCCTATTGGATGATGTCAGTAAGGTAGTTTGGAATGTGCAAAATGGCAGTGCTATCACAAAGCACCCACCATTGTATGTCAATATAACAAGTACTTGATATCACACAGAGTGTGCCTCTGCCGATAGGTGGATTTCTTTGAAAAGGCCTGTAGGTGGTGTGATAAGATGTGAGATCTTGTCAGGAATGAGGTTCACATACCAGCAACTATTCAAATGGGCCCTTTCCACTTGGTGAAACCCATCCCATCCCTCCAAAATAAGAGAATAGTGATGTCTTGAGTTATTTCGGCAAACTGCTTCAGGTTCTGGGTGTTATTGGATGTCGTATACAGATGGCAGCCATATGAGATGGGCAGCAGTGTTGGGTGAGAGGGTAGTGTTGAGGTTGGATTGCATTGGATGATGCAGGTTGGTGGGTGGTGGGAGGAAAAAGCATGGTATGTTTTCCTTTGGCTGTGCCACAACACCCTCTAGAGAGTTGCTGGTCTCCAGGTACTTGACAATTGCATCACACGGATGCTTGATAATGTGATGGGCAACCGTCTCATGGGTGACCTTGTTTGTGCTATGATGGAGCTCAATGTCTGTGAATGGGCGGGACGGTGGGGGCTTGTAGCGGAAGGCAAGAACAGTGGGAGTAGGCAAAGGGGTGGTACATAGAGACAGCAAGGCAGAGGGTCCAGATGGTGGGGGAGAGAGCCTGGATGGCAGGGGAGAGAATCCAGATGGTGAGGGAGAGGGTCTGAACAACCAAGAAGAGGGTGGAAATGGTGAATGAGATAACTGAAGTAGCGAGAAAGACAGTAAGGGAGATGGTTGAGACAGCAAAGGAGATTGCGAGGGTGTGAGCCCAGGTGGCATATGAGTGGCTACCTAGGCAGCTGAGTGGGAGAGGTGAGTCCCCATCTAATGAGATCAACCAATGCACTTATTATCTATATATATGTCTCCATCTCCATCCTAGGCTGAAGTCTTGAGTGTCAAGGAGGGGGGTTACCTTGGATAGTGGTAGTTTGATGTGCCTTCCTTTTTTGGTGAGTGTCCCATTGCTGTTGCCCACATTTTCAATGTCAATCCTGACACCTTCTATTATTCCTGGCTCAACTTCCAATATTTGCTTGGAGATGAACATGGTGGGTGCAATGGAGTCACTTGCAAGATCTTGCAGAGTGCATCAGGCAAACCTGTTGTGTGCTTGAAGCTTTGCATGTCATGTAAGTTTACCTTTTTTGTATCTTTCCTTGGGGCTAATTCACTTCTTAACAGATAGTGAAACAACCCAAAAGGTCACAGCGTCAACTGGGACTCTAGGGAATTGAGGGGCAAGGAAGACAGACCGATAGTGCTAGCAGTTGGTTCTGGAGATGGTCTCTCTGGCTATGAAGGGGAAAAAACCAAGAGAACTAGACTGGAGTTCTCTGGCTGGCACTTGCAGCCTTATATACTACTATGTTTGTATGTACATGTTTGTATCAGATCTACTGATGAGTGCTCTAGCATGTTCCAGTGTATAGTAGCATGAGGTAGTGGCATGCATCAAGCATAGCCATGGAATGGAAACAAAGGGGAATATAGTGCAACCGCATGGTGGTGGCAGAATGGAAGAGAAGGAGGGAAGAACATAGCCATGGACTGCATGGAGATGGATAGTGTGAGGAGTGCATGAGACATGGGTGTGAAATGAAAAGAGAGGCATAGGGAGTAGCATGGCTGTTAGTCCGATAAGATAAGAAAGGACAAGGAAAACGACTAAGTCTGTTAAACGATGTTAGGTGTAATGAGCCGTAACAGATAGAGGACTATGATACTGTGGATTTCAACCATATGTATGTAGCCATGATGCACTCATTCTTGAGTCGTCAGGCCATCTCACTCAAAGTGACCACATTGCACACCACCAGCCACATGCCAATGGATGACACCCATGTGGAGGTTTTTAATAAGACCCTTGGTTTCTTTTGTGCCCTCATTGAGAAGGTGTGTGCCTTTTCGTCTGTGACCAACTTTCCTGATTCAAGCAGCATGATTGAGCAAGAGAACATTAGTTCAGTGGACCCTGACGATGTTGGTGGCAAATTGCAGAACAATTCCCGCAAGCATAAGGTTCACAAGTGCCATAGTCTCCCCAAGTTAAGGTATGTCACCTACAACCAGCCATATATACAGTAAGTTTATTTCACCCTCCGTCCATCCGTCTCACAGCATGCTTACAATTAATATTTAAGGTGCTCGAAGTGTTCACCTAAGTCTGAGAATGCCCCCTTACTCCTTCACAATCTGCAGGAGGTTGACATTTCATATCTCTGTGCACTGCTCAAGGACAACAGCACATGGTATTTGCATGTCGAGAGCCACGCCAAGTCTCTTAGGGTTGGCCCCCTTGCTCTGTGTGTGTTCACTGCATCCCCAAACGAGCAGAAGGGCAAGTGTTATACATATTATTATCACATCTGTGCATCAAATTTTCTAATTCATTTTACAGCCAATTGGCACCATAATGCAGAAAACCAGCTGTGGCGTGGCCCCCTCCTCAAAGGTACTCAAAACTGCATGATAATGTACAACATCTATGTTCCTGGGGACCTTCACAACTGCCCACACGTCCTTATTGTGTGTCATGTAACCCTCTTAACCATTCCCCTCCACTGCCAATCAAGATGCTGCTGCAAATCGTTGATTGCCTTGAGTTACTTTTACTATGCCTGGAATGGAAAGTTGCAGACACAAGGCCCTGATGACTGGCCCTGGACTCCAGGCTTATCCATGGTCTCTGGCATACTCTTGGATGGACGAACTACAAATGTGACCTGTCTGCACATGATCTTCATCCATTGACTTCTTTCTTGGCAACAAGCAAAGAACACTAACTAGAATGTTCTCCAGACAACTGCTTTTGCCTCCACAGATAGAATACTAGAAGCTAGGGAAAGTTAATATCCTAGGCAAAACAGTTCCAGTAGCACTAGGATTGAGTCGGTGAGTAACTTGTTGTACCAGTAGTGTAGGTTGTTCACTGGTCCTCAACAAGCGTTGGAAAGATCAGAATTGAAGATGCTTCAGACTATGTGTCTGATGGGAATGAGTTTGATTGGGCAGAAAGTGTAGGATAAAAATATCCTAGGGGTTAGTCAGCAGCTTTGTGGAGGCTACTCCAATGATATGCTGCTATAGTAAGTTGCTGGGTTGTTTACACAAGTTTCTTAGTTCACATGAATTGGTTTTCTAACTCAATTGTATTACAAATGTAAGGAGTTGTGGTTCCAAGCATAGTGTCAAGACCAGTTCAACTCCAAAGGGGAACTCTGAAAGCTGGAGTTACTTAATGATGTTTGGGACTTGGCTTCACCGTGTATGGTGTGCCCTTGTCTCAATAGTCCTCAGTGTCCCAAAATTGGCTAGAGGGTCAGACAAGGTTGGAGGTGCTCAGCTTAGCTATAAGGCTAGCCAGTGAGAGGTCAAGACAAAAGGATCATCGAGAGGGGGAATAAAGGGAAGGAGGGAATCTTAGTTGATTATTTGTCTGAAGTCTACTAAGCGACTTGGGTACACTTTATATACTATATCAAAGGGGAGGAATATCGAAGGAACCTATAAATGTCAAACTGGGGCTATCCTGGATCTCAGCTTGGTGGTGGAACTGCCCTGAGCTGTGGCGGTGTCTCGGAACAAGGGTAACTATGGAATTAGTTTGTATGGGGTTAAGGAAGGTATGAGAATCGAAGGGAGTATTAAAAGTGTTAGATACTCAGAGGTGACACAACGAGCTTGGGTTTGACTAGGCCGAGTTGGAGTACTCGGGAGATGCAGTAATGCTCAGAGGAGCTCGGTCATGCTCAGTCGAGCTCAGAATACATAAGTGAAAGTTTGGGATATGACACATAGTGACTGAGCTACCTCTTATCCCCCAGGGTGGATAGTCAGTTGGAGAAGCAAGGGTTGCAATAGAACTATTGGAGATATGTTGCTGGGGATCTGTCCTTTTGTTGCCTGATTTGGGGTTTTCTCCCAAAAGGGTTATCCTATTTCACTCATCCTAACTTTGGGTATGAGTCTTTATTCCTAACAACTATCTAATAGTGCTAATGCAGTGGAAATCACCTACTCTAGGTCCTCTGTTGGGTACCTGTTAGGGGAAGTCCTGATATGGGGTGAGGCAGTACTTCCAGCTTGCTCTGCAGCTTTTTCAGTGATGCAGCCTTGGTTATGCCTGCTTCCTTGGGGCTTAAAACACTCTCCTTATATACATAATTTACAGTGGCAGTGGCAGCTAATCAAGAGTCTGGACTGCTTATCAATGCCAAGAGATTGCTGACCAATTTAAGTCATGTGACTCGAAATGACTCATACTGACTCATGCTGACTCAATGTGACTCATGCTGTGCAAGGCTGTACTGTGCCTGGTCAATCTCTCTCTGACCCTTAGCTATGTACTTAGTAATGAAAAGGATATGAAATGAATCATTCTGCTATGTAGCAGAAGGGTGGTATAAGAGGTCCAGTTGGAGTAAATATTTAACTTCTCCATGACCTATGGTCAGAAATTGGAAGTGAAAATAGGTATAGGTAGCTGGTACTATTGGCCATCTGACCTTAAATTAGCTAAGCAGTCGGACCATGGAAAATGTGTCAAATATGGAAACTCGGGTCCAATGTATGTATGTAGTAAGTAGTACTAGTAAATTGGATGGGGAGAAATATATTCATAGCTCCTCTATCCTTTGATGGAATGGTATGAAACTTTGGGAGTAGGTAGATGATACTAATAGTCATCTATCCCTTTTGTGTTGAGGGATTCCACTTATGATATGATGGTGGAAGTTCACTCATTTGGGTATAATGTCTGACTTTGCATGGAACTGGTTCTGTGCAGGTCACTGTTCCTCACCAACCTCGATCATTTATGCTGCCTCATTAATGTTTTATGAACCTCCAACTTCCCCCATGGGACTGGATTCCATGGTATCTCCCATTATAAGTATTTTGATCTCTGTTGTTCATATGTTTTACAGGTGCACAACTACTTATGAGTAAACAGGAGTTATTTCCGCTCAATTACTGCTACCTATGATGTGTGGAGCAGTACAATATTCCTGGTGGCAACAAGTTCCGGCTCGTCATATGCAGGACTACCTGAATGTCATTACTCCTTGGGCAGGCCAAGAGAATATCCATCAACATGTCATTTAAACATGTCCATGGATGGCAAGAGTTTGAAATAGAAGGTTGGAACAATGTGCACCAAAGATGTAAATTTATTTTAGGGCTCGTGACAGAATGAAACTACCCAACAAGCCTGTCAAGGTACTTTAGGGAATTCCGAGTAAGGGCACAATCACTTGTTGAAGTGACTGTCAAGGGGACTGGGTTGCGTTGAGTTCAATAGGATTGCTTTGCAGATCCAAGGATATGGAGAGGGTGCCCTTCAGCACCATTTCTACAATGGCCTCCCTGATTGCATCAAAGATGAGATCTCCCACGTTGGGAAGCTGCTGACCCTTGCCGAGCTTCACCAGCTCACCCAAGCTATTGACGCACACTATTGGGAGCGCAAGTCCGAGATCAACTGGCAAGTGAAGCCCCATTTGTCCTCCGAGAAGACCCCCATCCCCTCCTCTGCATTCACCCCCGCATCTCTGAAAGACTCAAAAGAGTCAACCAAGCCGACCAAACCTTCGGTCATTGCTGCTGCTGCAAGGCCAGACCTGATGTCGGAGTTAGGAAAGAACGGCAAGCTTACTGCCAAAGAAAGGAAGCATTGCTTCAACAACAAGCTTTGTATGTGCTGCGGTCTCGCAGGGCACATCACTAAAGACTGCCTGAAGTCCACTTCCTGGGCAGCAAAAGGCTAAGCAACCACGGCCGCTCTGGAAATCAAACTGAAAGTCTCAGCTGAGACAAAAAAATAGTCAGTGACCTTTCCAACTCTGCATGATCGGAAGGTTGCGTTGACCAAGCTCATGCCCCCAAGGAGATCTGTCTCAACGTGTCCACTCTTTTGGACTCTCGCTCCTTCATGTCATCTGTCACATTTTTATCTCATGACCTACTCCTGTCCTCACGTTAGTAGACTCTGGCTCATCCGACTGTTTTATAGATAGTACCTATGTGGATGAACACTCGCTGTCATCACACCCCATGCCTCCCATCCAACTCCGACTCTTCAATGGAACTATGAACTCAACAATCACCCAAGCTATAGACCTCTCTCTTCATTTCTGAACTGGTGACATCACTCCAACAACATTGTATGTCACTCCACTGGATGGATCCTGTTCCCTTGTCCTGGGACACAACTGGCTCACCTGCCACAATCCATTGATTGACTGGGTTTCAAGCAGTATCTCGTTCCGCTCACCTGAATGGCCCATCTTGGTACCCCCAAGCTCACCTCCGAAGCTGCCCGACTCACTTCCCCTGGCTGACCCTACACCCGATGTCCCACTGAGTTTCTCTCAATGCAAAGCTCTGCCCATCATGATAATCAGCACCCCAGCTTTCGCGCTGGCTTGTCATTTACAGGGTTCGGTACAATTTAGCTTGCAAATCCACACCAAGGAAGGTGATCTCCGATCATCTTCGACTACCTCCGAATCTTCAGATCTCTTGGGAATGCCTTCGGATTACCACAAGTTCACCAATGTTTACAGCAAGAGCAAAGCTGACACGCTTGCTCTGCATTGCGAATATGATCTGAAGACAGAGCTCGAAGAAGGAGCTTCTCCTCCCCTTGGCATCACCTACTCCCTTTTCCTGTCCGAGCTTGAGTCCCTTTGTACCTTCCTCAATGAGCATCTCACCATGGGATTCATTCATCCCTCCTCATCCACTCACGCTGCCCTGGTCCTCTTTGTCCACAAGAAGGATGGTTCCCTCCATCTTTGCATTGACTTCTGAGGGCTGAACTGAATCACGAAGAAAGACCGATACCCACTTCCCTGAATCACCAACCTTTTAGATGCCCCAAGCCATGTCCAAATTTATACAAGATCGACCTCTGGCATGCATACCACCTGGTCCGCACCATTGCCGGAGACGAATGGAAGACTTCCTTTTGCATGCACTATGGCTCTTATGAGTGGCTAGTTATGCCATTCATTCTTATGAACACCCCAGTGGCATTCCAGCGGTTCATCAACACCATCTTCACTGATTTGCTAGATGTTTCCATAATCATCTACCTGGATGACATTCTCATCTTCTCTGAGGACAAGGCCTCCCACAAGGAGCATGTCTGAGAAGTCCTCTGACGTCTTCATAAACATGGGCTATATGTGAAGCCTGAGAAATGCGAGTTCAACACTGAGTCCACTGAGTATCTTGGCTACCAACTCTCTCCAACTGGCCTTACCATGTCTTTGGACAAGGTCCAGACTATATTAGATTGGCCTGAGCCCCAGAAAGTCAAGGATGTACAGCCCTTCCTTAGTTTTGTGAACTTTTATTGTTGCTTCATCTACAACTACTCCCACATAGTCACTCCTTTAACTCATCTCACTCACAAAGGTGTCCCATGGACTTTTACCAACTCCTGTCATACCACCTTTCAACAGCTAAAAGAAGCCTTCACTTCTGCCCCCATCCTCACCCATTGGGTTCCTGATGCTCCAATGATTGTAGAGACTGACACCTCTGACTATGCCATCGCTGGCATTCTCTCGATTTGTTGCACCGACGAAGAGATTTGGCTGGTTGCCTACTGCTCTCGGACTTTATCGGCCCTGGAACTCAACTATGACACCCACGACAAGGAACTCCTTGCTATCCACGAGTCGTTTCGGTCGTGGCACCATTACCTTGAAGGCTTGGCTGAACCGGTCGACGTTGTCACAGACCACAAGAACCTTGAGTATTTCTCCACTACCAAACTCTTGACCCAGCAGCAAGCCCACTGGTCGGAGTTCCTCCTTCAGTTCAATATGGTTGTTTGTTTCTGTCCCGGAAAGCTCGGCACGAAGCCTGATGCCCTCACTAGATGCTGGGATGTATATCCCAAAGAGGGGGATAAGGACTACACTCGAGTTAATCCCCACAACTTCTGGCCAGTATTCACACAGGATCAACTCGCTGCATCCCTTCGGGCTACTTACCTCAAGTACCCTGTTTTCCGAGCCAGCACCCTGTTTGATTTAGAGAACCTCCATAAAGACATCCTATCTGCACTCCCCTCAGACCCTTTGGCTGCCCTCCATATGTCCACCTCCGAACCCCCAGATTCCTGATGGTCAGTCAACTTGGATGGTTTCCTCTGACTAGATGGTCGTATCTTCGTGCCCAAATCTGACAACCTTTGGCTCCGGGTTCTTTGGTACAAGCACGATCATCCCATCTCTGGACATTTCGGTCAGAACAGAACCTTGGATCTTATTCGCCGTGAGTATACTTGGCCCGGTATATGTGCCTATGTAAAGGACTATGTCTTGTCCTGCACTACCTGTGCTCGAGCGAAGGTTCCGAGGCATAAGCCTTTCAGTTTGTTGAAACAACTCCCCACTCCTGAGAAACCATGGAACTCCATATCAATGGATTTCATCGAACAGCTCCCTCCATCTTTGGGATTCACTTCCATTCTTGTTGTCGTCAATCACTTGTCGAAAAAGTGTATATTCATCGCGACCCACGACATGATAAAATCTCCCGAGCTCACAAAGCTCTTCCTCCTCCATGTATTCTCTGAACACGGAGTTCCCTCCCACATCACTTCTGACAGAGGTTCAGAGTTCATCTCACACTTCTTCCGATCCCTCAAAAAGGCCCTCAATGTTACACGAGACATACCACGAAGGTCGTTGAGGATAAAACTACTTAGAGGAGGAACTCACGAAGAGTCGCAATGTCTCTAGATAGTTACCTTGGATCACGAAGGTTGCGATGAGGGTGTTTCACCAGGTACTCAAAGGGGACTTAGGACAAGGGACTGGGGACACGAGAGTACACTAGATTGCGCAGAACAAGTGTAAAGATACATTGTACAAACGAGTCACTATATAACTAAGGGACACGTCATCATAGAACATCGGAGAAGGTTGGAGAAAGATGAGTAATAAGGACTACATACTAGGCACAAGAGAGCCTAGCGGTGGAGGTAAGGTCTGAGGTAATAATAGAATGAAGACGAGAGATATCCCCTTCTGGTAGTAAGGAGGAATGGCGTGGGGATGTCAGAGAACAAACATGCGAGAATGGAAAGGATGTACTACAAGGAGTAGCAAAACATAATCGTACCTGCACATCCCAAAGAGGATGTGAACATGTCAGGAACAGACTAAGAGAAGAAGGTTATGAAAGAGGAGAAAATTCGTAACACTCAACATCAGACTTCACTTCACTTTCAGGCACCACCCGGAAGGTGACGGCCAGACCGAATGGATGAACCAGACCCTCGAGCAGTACCTCCAGATTTACAGTACCTATGAGCAAGATAATTGGTCCAAACTCTTGCCCCTCGCTGAGTTCTCATCTAATAATGCTCCAAGTGCTACCACCGGAGTATCACCATTCTTCGCTAATAAGGGCTACCACCTGAACATTACAGTTCATCCGTAATGTGACCTCTTGTCTGCTCGGGCCTGAGAATACTCCATCAACCTCAACTCCCTCCATCAATTCCTCTGTGAGGAAATGGCTTATGCCCAGAAGCAGTATCAAGGACCCGCCGATGCCAAACATTCCCTGGCCCTGAACTTCAAAGTCAGTGACCAGATATACATAAAGGCTAAGTACTTCCGGTCCTCCCGGCCCTCTAAAAAGCTTTCCAAGAAGAATTTAGAGCCGTATCCCATCATCGCTCAGGCAGGCACTCATTCCTTCATGCTCCAACTACCTGATTCTATGAAGTCAGTTCACCCCATCTTTTATATCTCTCAACTAGAACCTGTTGTGCCCAACACTATTCTGAACAGGGTACAACCTCCTCCGCCACCGGTCAAAGTAGACGGTGAGCCCAAGTACAAGATCTTGGAGATCCTCGACTCCAAAATAGACCGAAGAAGACAAATCTGCAATTTACTGTATCTGGTACACTGGTCCAGATATGAGGGTACTGACAATGAGACTTCTTGGCTTCTCACCATGGAGTTAGATCATGCTTGTGAGCTCGTCCAAGATTACCATCTCTTTTACCCAGACAAACCCGGACCATACATCCCGCCATGGTTTTTCACCCATTTTTCTTCTCGATCTTTTCCATTCATTGTTCTTTGCTCTCTTTACAGTTTCTTGCTATGGCCTTCAAGGGTTCAGGCCTAAGAGGGGGATACTGTCATATCCCGAACTTTCACTTATGTATTCCAAGCTCGACCAAGCGTGACCAAGCTCCTCCAAGCATTACCGCATCTCCCAAGTACTCCAACTCAGCCTAGTCAAACCCAAGCTCATTGTGTCACCTCCGAGTATCTAACACTTTTAATACTCCCTTCGATTCTCATACCTTCCTTAACCCCATACAAACTAATTCCATAGTTACCCTTGTTCCAAGACACCGCCACAGCTCGGGGCAGTCCCGCCACTGAGCTGAGATCTGGGATAGCCCCAGTTCGACATTTATAGGTTCCTTCAGCATTCCTCCCCTTTGATATAGTATATAAAGTGTACCCAAGTCGCTTAGTAGACTTCAGACAAATAATCAACTAAGATTCCCTCCTTCCCTTTATCCCCCCTCTTGATGATCCTTTTGTCTTTACCTCTCACTGGTTAGCCTGACAGCTAAGCTGAGCACCTCCAACCTTGTTTGACCCTCCGGCCAATTTCAGGACACTGAGGACTATTGAGACAAGGGTGCACCACACATGGTGAAGCCAAGTCCCGAATGTTGTTAAGTAACTCTGGCTTTCAGAGTTCCCCCTCAGAGTTGAACCAGTCTTGACAGCCTGTGACACTGTTGTCTTTCTAAGCTAAGGCAACTCAAAACTTATATAGTTCCCCAGACAACTTGCCTAAGCTTCCACCAATGACAGACTATAAGCTAGGGAAATGAAATTTCTCCTAGACAAATCAATACACAATTAAGGAGTATTGAGTCAGTGAGTAAACTTAGTCTCGCCAGTAACATGGGTGGTTTGTCGATCTTCAACAATAGTTGAGGGGGATCGATATGGTTAGAAAGCTCCTCTTGTGGTCTGGTTGGTATGATGGTGTACTAATGGATAAGCACACATATGGCTCTAGTAAGTCTTGTGGTTACTAGGACCAGAAGTTGAGTTTGTTGAGAGGATTGGGTGATTTGACTCTACCAAAGTGTTTCTAGGAATTGGTCGTCTAGAAAGGCAGTTTGGATAGATGTTGGGTCTTGCATAGCAGTGATGTAGGAATGTTATGTCTACAATTGCTTTGTGGCTGGTAATCCGAAAATATGTCCAGATGTCGGGTTGTTGTAAGATTGCAGATCAACTGCAAGGTGGGTTCACACAAGTCTCTTAGTCACTTAGATTGGTTTAATAACACAATTCTATTGTGCACTAAGGAGTTGGCGAGATCAGGTCTCTATAGCACAATTACCTCTTATCTTCTAGAGTGGATAATGGGGCTGAGACAGTGTACTCTGCTACCTCTTACCTCCTAGAGTGGATAGCAAGTACAGTGAACTTGACTGGTTCCTCCTGCTGGGGATCTATTCCCTTTAGTTGCCCTCGTGGGGTTTTCTCCCTAAGGGTGTCCTAACCTAACAGTGGGCATATCTAGTTCAGGGGTGGAAATCACACAAGGGCCTCTCTTGGGTTTCCTGTGATGAGTTCCACTGGTAAGTGTCTACTTGAAGTCTTTCTCCTAAGCAGTGACTGTCTCTGACACTTCCTGAGGTGCTTCTCAGATGCTACTGAGGTGGAGCTCTCTCAGATTCTACACAGAGTATCTTCTACATGTGAAGTGATTTTGTGTATGTGAAGTATGCTTTTTGGGGCCTGATCTGCTCTCCTTTTATGAGTAAATACATGAGGCTGTGTAGTTTCCTATCTAGGTCAGGCTATGTAGAAAGCTGACTAATGCCGAGTCCAATTACCTGATTCAGCTCAATGGCTTAGTAATCATAGACTTTGGCCTACAGGCTTGGCAATGACCCATTAGGACTCATGATGACTCAGACAGGTCACATGACCAACTCTCTCTCTGGTACTTAAGCTAGTACAAGATGTTAAACAATAGATACAGTAAGTAGCTATTGGTAGTAATAGAGATACATATGGTTGGAGAAATTAAATGATTTCTCCACAACCAGTGGATGGAAAAATAGGGGAAAGTAGTTGGAGGTAGTTCATACTAGGCACTATCTAGCCTTACATTTTGGAGTGATTTGGACCACAGGAAAGGGGTGAAATCTCAAATCTCAGGTCACATGTATAAAAGTACTATACAAGCACTAATACAAGAACTCATGATCCATGCATCAAACTGGTTTGGTGCAGGTCAACACATGCAGCAAAGCTCTCCCTGGATAGAAGGAAGCAGGCTTACCTCAGCAGATCAGTGGCATGATGACACAATTGAGTTGTGCTGCCATGTCTGGGTGCTCTTGTAGGTCTGGGGCCAGAATTAAAGCGTGACATCTTAAATATAGGGTGAACGAGTCACTGGACCATCAACCCATAGTTTTTATGACATCAAACAGGACACTTTGAAGTAGATAGTGTAAAGTGCTGCCAATATGCAAGCTGTGGCCTTTCAAATCTGTCAGGTTATACTGTTCGACCATCTCTTTGATATGATTTGTGACTTCAGTCTTGGTTAAAGGATGGAGGCCTTTGTGATGTCTCCATGTGAAAAGATGGTCATTGGGGCCCAGGGTGTTAATGCGCAGATGATTGTTGATGTATTCAACCAGGTTGGTAAGGTGTGGGATTGGTGCACATTGGGTATCTTCACCATTGGCTGAGCATTTTGTTTTCGGGAGGTGAAAAGCTAGCACATCAAGACTGTTGTAATCTTTGACTCGAGAGATGTGCAATGTGGTTATATGAGTAGTGGGAGAAAATCTTTTGAGCACCAGAACTATGGATTTTCTAAGATGAGAGACTGAATAGAAGGTGGTTGTGATGCATATGAATATGGCGGCGTCTCAAGGAAATTGGAGGTCTAGGTATATGAGGAAGAGAAGGAGGTTGTTGTGTTTGAAAGGGAGGCATTTCAGACACTTGGACGTCGTGGGTGCGAGCCTAGATGCCCCTTTGAGAATGGAGCAAAGTTCATCCTGATTTGTGACCCAAGGTTGTCTGTGAAGAATATGCCAGGTGCGCAAGCTGGCTGTGAAGTTGGAGAGTGTCATGCTGGAGTAGGCCCCCATGCAGCTTGCGAGAAAAGTGGATAGAAAGGTCTGGAAGATAGGGCATCTGAGGGAGTCCAGGACGTTGTTGAGATCACAGTAGACATGGAAAACTAGGAGACTGGTGCCATAGGTCTCTCTAGTTTTTTCTGTCCATGAAGCAGCAATGACATCCAGTATGCAGTCGAGGTGTTCCTTAGGGACTACATAGGTGTTGCCCATGGTGGAAGGATCCTCTGCTGGTGGGCTTTTGGTCTCAGGTGACCAGAAGCGCAGTCTATCCCTTGCACGGCAGTGCGGGCGCAGTGGGGAGAATGCTGGGGTGAGCAAGGGATGGTAAGGACAGGGTTGGTTTGAGTTAAGAGCAGTGAGGGTGGTGTTTGAAATGGCAGCAGTCGATGAGAGTGGGTTGTCGAATCGAGGGGTGGAGAGGAATTTAGAGGTGTAGGGTTTTGAGGATGAGTTCATCTTCTTCCTGTTGTAGTTTGGCAACATGGGTGATGGCATCGGTGTGATGGGTGGCTGCAGTGTTGCTGTGATGGCACACAGGGAGAGGAGCCTTTCGGCTAGGGGGGGCTCCATCTCGGACTCAAGAGGGAAGATTATCAATATCAGCAAGGAAGGGAATAAGCTGCTGAGGGATGGGAATTTGTGGAAGGAGGAGGGAGTGGGGACTGTAGATTCCCCTTGATGGGTCATCGGCAGGATATATTTGGTTTCAGCATTGTGGTGCCTGCTGTTCCACCAGCCCTTGACAACTCCAGTGTTGTCGCAGTTGACGAAAATGTGGCTATCTGTTGTAGGGAGAGCATCAAGGGTGTGAATGAGGAGCTCAAAACCGACTGCTTTGGCCCAGCTAATGTCGCACTCTGCTCCTCACATGGATTTCCACTCTGGGTTGTTGAAGTTCTCATATTTTATTATTAACTTTGTTCGCTTTTCATATGTCAGTCACATAGTCAGTCACAAAGTCTGTCATGTCATCAGTTAGATGTCAGTCAAACATCTAGACATTCCTCTGTGACCTTATTACTCTATTTGGTTCTTTACATAACCATTCTAGACCTATGACATCATACTTCTTCAGATCTTCAGTGACATCATATAGCATCATTATCACGCCATATTGCACCATTATGATGCCATAGCATATCATTCTTGCTTATGGCTTATTCATACATTCTTTATGGATAGATTACGCCCTTTATGGCATTTATCCCACTATAAGGACAAACAGTCCTTTATATATAAATACCTGGGACTTACTCCCCAGAATATTAAGTTCTCTCGCACCCCAAAGCGTGATAACTTCCAGCAAGACTTTCTTGCAAGTACTCTCAACTCCAAGTGAGTAGCTTCTCACTCACTGGGTTTCTCCCACTTTGCTGTTGCCTCTGCACCAATTGGAAAGTAGCGCTTTCAATATGGGTGTAGTACCCAAGCTCTCCATCGGTCTCCGATGACAATGGCAATCCCCACATCAGAGCTGGCATCAGAAAAAGCAAGGGGGTCAGTGAACATGGCAGGGAGTTTTATTGGTTGAGAGACATTGCCTCATGATAACCTCTCTTTCCACCACATGAGCTCGCTGGATACAGTCTTTGCTGAATGATGTGGCATGAACGGCTTGTCTTGACATGTGTGAAGCATGTGCTCAAGTCCTGTGAGGTAAGCACGTCCATGTGGAATGGCTGTGCATGCATGTAGTAACTTGCCATATAGGGATTCTATGTCTTTCAGAGTGTGAGCTGGGTGTTCAAGCTGGTCAGTTATTGCTGATAGGTATTTAGTGACTTTGTTGTCTGCTAGTGAGACTATTTGTGCCTCTAGGTCCCACTGGAAACCAATGTAGATTGTGCTCATGGTGAAGGGTTGGTCTTTAGACACATCCCAGGGGATTCCTAGTTGTTCCGATATGAAATCAATGTCAGCTAGGTTGTATGTAAAGGCAGCATTGTGTTGGGAATAAGGGGAACATTTGGATAGGTTGCAAATGGGGAAAGAGCAGTCTTCATTGAATTCCTCAACCGAGCCGTCTGAGAGAGTGAGACTGGCAAACCACAGGTGACTGCCTGATTTTTTCATCTTGCCAGATATGGATATGTGTTGTGCCCACCTAGCTCATGCCTCGTTGTATTTATCTAGGTGGGCAGTTAAGGTTCTGATGAAAAGATGGTCATCTACCCATTTTTCCATGGGCCCAATGTTACGGCTCAGTACGCCTGACAGCGTCCTAACGGACTTAGTCATTTCATTTCTTTCTTTATCTTATCAGATTAACATATGACAGCCACACTATCTTTATGCTTCTCTTCTCTTTTCACATCATGCCGCATGCACCCCTCACTCCATTCATCTCCATGCAGTGCATGGCTATGTTTCCCTTTTCCTCTCTTCCATTCTGCCACCGCCACGCGGTTGCATCATGTTTCACTTCTCTTCCATTCCATGGCCGTGCTTGATGCACACTTCTACCTCATG
>JBBPRK010000211.1:0-30923 GCA_038093075.1 Boletus patriciae | reverse complement strand
GTTCCGGCAGTCGACAACGGGGGAGTGTTATCAAGCGGATGCTTGGCCGCTCCAAAACGGAGTCATCTATTGAAGGTTCGTCGAATTTATTTACGTGCACCTCACGTTGATTGAACTCACACCTCTAGCGACACCTGGATTGGCGGAAATACCACCAGTCACGGCTTCGAGCGTCCAAACGGCCCGTCAGGCGTCATTTAACTCACTGCCAACCACGTTCCCTGAGAGGGACCCCACGCCAGAAGATTCCACTCAGGCTTCTCCAAAGCCTCTCCCGCCGAGTCGAAATATCAGAACATACACAGGATCGTCTCGCTCATTCCTCGTCTCTCTCCCTGTGCCCGACGCAGGTCCCTCGAACGCTGTTGAGGACGACACAGAACCCCACGAGTCATACACTGACTTGCGTACCCGCTGGGGAATTGACGTATCTGAAGATGACCCGCAGCCATACCCAGACGAACAGGCTGTAGCGCCCACCCCTCTGAGACGCAACGCATCGGATCGTTCCCAACCTTCCCTTCCCGCCGGCATGATGAACGACCTGAAGAGTATAACAGAACTCAGAAGCAAGGGAGAGAGCAGGAGATTCTTGGACGAAGTAGGTTATCTATTCGAGGGTCTCGACGGCTCGAGCGCGATTGCCTTGCGAAGAGCGAGGTGCGTAGTCATTCCTTATTCCCGGCCCTGGTCCTCATGTGTGATTACAGTGCCTTCGAAATTGTAAACAAATTGTGTGATCTTGATTTCAACCGGCGGGCAAAAACATCGGATTTTTATATCCGCACTTGGGATAAATTATTGGCTGCACGGGCTGGGGCGAGTGATAGGGTACGTTTGTATCTGAATCCCAAATGCTGCCTCAAAACTTTTCATTAGATCTTCGACGCCACTATAGCGTTCTTCGCTTCACTAGCTGCAAGGGACCCCCGCACACTCGCAGAGGTGGCTCAGCAAGCAGAGTTCATACCGACCCTTGTGGAAGTATTAAGTTCCTTCGATCACAGGAAGGATGTCCTTGCTTCGGTACTTGCGGGTGGCTCGGATGATGACCTCAAGTCGCATGGCATCTTGCGAACGGAGATTACTGCGGTCAGCCAGGTTCATGAAATCGGAATCCATGCGCGGAACTGAGATTCACTCGAGCAGCTCAAGTCACTTGCGAATTTGGTGTCAAAGGAATCACGTTTGTCTTCTCCGCACCAGGTCTGTCCCGGGTCAGGATTCTGTATCATGCTCGACCTCATGATGTACAGCCCTCGACACGCTTCTTCGTTTCACATTCACTTGCTACCTTACCCCCGTCCCTTTTAGCCGGCCAGTATCTGCCTACGGTGTTCGTGAACTTGAGGGCTGAGCTCAGTCTCTTGGAGCCTCGTATCACCGCATATGAATCTGGTCTCCCCTTGTTACCGCCAACCAGCATAAACCGCAGCGACATACCATCCTTTTATCATATCGAAGCTTGCCTCCGCCTCCTAGACTCGTATCTCCTTGGACTTTGGTCCTCAGCCGGGAACAGTTCTTCAAGTGGATTATCCGACCCGAGCGGATTTACGTCGGAGCTCATGTCGCTCTGTGTTGCTTCCTCGAACTTATTAGAGGAGAGTGAAGAAGAGATTGTCATAGGTAAGATCGCCATGGGAGACTTTCAGTGCGGCGACATTCATTCTTGGTTCTCCAGCGCGAAGGTGTTTATGCGGCGCCATGCGAGTGCTCACCCTCTTGTCGCACGACGACCCGAGGTGGTGTGACGCAGCCTTGGAAGTGCCTCATGCACTTCCGTTCGCCACTATGACCGTGATGCGATCCCAAACAAGGTGGTCGGAATCACGGAATATGGAGTCTCAAGATAGCTCAATCGAAGCTTTCGATCTACTCTGTCTTGCTTTAGGGCTGGTCATGAATTGGGCAACTTTGAGCCCGACAGTAACTGTTCTTTCCAGAGTCAAATGTAAGATTTCGTTTTGATGCAGACATGAGCGCTCACTTGGGTTTCTTAGTGGTTAGTCCTACGTGCGTTGGTTCCCGCGTCTGCGTTCGCGCTTGTCAATGCCCTGGCCAAAAATCAGTCCTGGAGTGCTTCATTACGTTGCACCTCCAGTACTCAGATAATGGCCCAGACGAACCTCCCGAATGTGCATTCTTGAGAGGATACACTGCGATTCTCCTAGGACTCCTCATGAAGGATGATTCCTCCAATCAGACCATCGTCATGTCGACACTGCCAGGCGCATCGCCATCCGATAGGATAAAGTCCCTAATTACTCACTGCCACGCGTTCTTGGATCTTTATAACGATACCTTGCCTCTACCGTCTTCCGACTCTCCGCGTGCCACCCCCGAAGTAGGCGCCCATGAGGCTTCTGGTCGCCGCAGGGCGACATGGGATAAGAAAGGTGAAGAGATTGCTCGAAGTGTAATTACATCTCTAGAGATACTATGTGATACTTGACACGTTATGCGAGACCAAGGGGATCAACTTCCTCCATCTGTGTCGTGTTCTTTTATCCTCAAGGTTTGTGAATTGATTCAAACTCTCGACGCTGGCATGATCAAAGGCAACACAAATAGAGTATCGCTCAGTATGTCATTTGGAGCCTTTCGACATCTCAAAGTTTGGCTCTCCCCGTTTTCGAGCGCAAATACGCACACGGCTCCGCGAGGGTACCACGCGAAAGAACCGCCCGTCTGCGAGGCCATCGAGTATCATCCGAGAAAGCTTAGTCCACGAGTGTATCACGGGTGAGTTGCATGTGGTAGATTGCATGTCATAGTGCGGCGGTGGATACATAACGAAAGAGACGCGAAACAGGGATGACGACGACATACAGCTCACTTTGATCAGGGTATCAGAAATATAAGAAACAATCAGACAAAATCTGCGCACGAATTGGAGGGCGGCACCCTTGGTCTTCTTCTCACCACCGAGTTCGAAGCTAGAATGGCGAATTAAATCGACGGCACGAATGACTGGTCGGAATGCAACGTACTGCTTGCAACGCTTCAATGACAGCTGCATCTTGTACTTGCATACCGTGCATTCAAGTCTCAGCACGACCTTTTTCGTGGTCTTGGCCTAGGAGCGACGCGGAGTGTGAGGAGCAGCAGTGACGGATACACTGTGATCATTCTACCTTCTTGTGGAAGACAGGCTTCGTCTGACCACCATAACCTGATTGTTTCCGGTCGTAACGACGCTTTCCTTGGGCGAACAGTGAATCTTTGCCCTTTTTGTATTGCGTCACCTTGTGGGGCCTGGAATGAAGCGATGAGTGTGTTGGAGGTATGGCATGATGCGAACACGCGTACGTGTGCTTCTTGCACGTCTTGCCCTTGCAATCTTGGGAATACGTGAGTGTCGATGGGGCAATGACGAGGACGGAGACTTACATGTCCGTCGTGTCCTACGTTTTGTGGAGGTGAGAAGAGGCGGCGGGTGGACAGGGGGACCCACTCACTTGGGGATGTTGACCATCGTTGTCGGCGTCGGCGTTGGCGTTGATGAGTCTTGAGGATATACGTCACGGCAATCGCCGAGGGTGTTGTATACTGTGCAGTTTACAAGTAACGTTCAGCCTCCGACGAGAACCGAACGGAACTTTCCGCGGTTACGAGACCCCTGAGTGACTCTCGATTGCTTACAGTGAGTCGCCCAGCTGCTGGAAGCCCTCCGCGCAAACGCGTGCCTCGCGCAGTTCTCCTAAGCCTCGAACGAATTGTCTGCCACAACCTACTCATGCGAATTCAACAGCACGCCCTCCACCTCGACGACGCGAAGCCCATGTTTCACCGTGTCCCAATCAACGGAGTCGCACCGCAGTTCAGCGGTTAGCTTCGTATGGTTAGGAAGACTATCTTCTAATCTCGGAGGATTAGGTCTGGCTTAGGGAGACTAGCGGTTAGCGCACTACCTCTGTAGCAAGGCCGACGTACGGTGCATCTCACTATATCGTCAACTCCCGTGCGCATCCCAAGGCGCCGCCAACCCCCCGTCGTCATCTCCGCATCACAAACGCGCCCGCAGTCTATCTGTCACACCCGTCGCTTCGAAAACCACCAGCTGCGGATCCCAAGTGCGCTACCCACCACCTCGTCAGCACTCTGTCGTTTTGATGTGGTCATCCATGCGAGCGGTGCGACATCCCCCCCCCCTCAAAGTGGTCTTATGTCCCCAAGTTTGTTTGCTTGTTCACCCCACGCTTGCTCCAAGCTCCGTCATTCGCCTTCTCAGACGCCTCCACCATGTCCATTCGAACCCGAGCGCGTCATTTCTTGCGCACGCGGTCGCCGTCGCATCGCCCGATCATCCGATGAACTTGCAGCTAGCAGCACGTGCTCAGCGTCTCCGCTCATGTCTCGTCAAGTACCTCGCCCCTCCCCACCTGTACCTCCCCCCACTCTAAACCCCTCCCATGCGGCTGTCTCTGCCAAGCGACCTGTCACTGGGACCCCTGTCCGTCATGCACCGAACACGTCGAACGCGCCTGTCGCTGCGGCGCTACAAGGCATAAGGGCCCTGTGGTGACGTCGACCTCGCGCAACGCCGAGTCTCGGTGCCGTAAAGAAAGAGGTCGACCTCTGACACGTTGTCTGTCTAGATGCCTGTGCCCAAGCTATCTCTCCCGATATCTCGCGTCCGTGCAGCTGCAATATTCCCATAATTTATTGGATGCTTGCGTCCCGACGATAGACGCGATACCCCCTCGACCGACACTCGGCGTCCCATCCGCAACCACAAACCTTTCCCCACGATGATCATCGTCTACTCTCCCTACTCCTACACATCATCTACGACGCCTCTCATCCCCCACATGCTCGCCCCAAACATCCATGTATCACCCATGAGTCTTCCTGCCAAGGTACTCGAGGAGCCAGCAACGCAGCTCATTCGTCATCGACCAATTTCCCTGGTGGTTGACCATCCCACCTACGAAACATTGCGTTTCGGTCCGCGACCTCCTTTCAGCGTTGTACTACTTCCTTCGTCACCCCGTGCACCCATCCAAGTACAACATGCTGCCCACGCAGGCGCTCAGAGACGAGCTGTTGATTACGTTGCATAACCGGTGTGGGCGTGCGCCATCAGAGGAGGCCGCAGGTGAGTACTGGCAGAAGGGGTGGACTTTGTGCGGGGCCGAACGCGGTTCATGGGGCTGTCGAGCACCAGAGTTGGTCCTGAGACCTGATGTGTGGATCTTGATCCTTATTTGATCAGTGGGCGGGGAGGGCCATCCTTACGAAGGGTTTTTTCTTTCTTTCACTCTTCCCTGTTTCTTGTCTCTTTTTTCCGCGGCGACACTAGACATTGACAAAAACACGAAAACAACCCCGAAGGAACTGGCATGTAGTTATTCCTATCGTTATATTACTTAGTGATCTTTCTTTCTCTCCCGCAGGCGGTTCTCTGCGACAAGCCCTGCCAAAGGCGCTGGCCTGTGGGCGCCACTAATGCACACGTATCTGCTGTCCCCTCGCGTCCCTCCAACGCGCTGCTGCCGCCAAGTTGTCCGGGTCGTGCAACCTCGAACACGCCGACCTCAACGCGCACGCCCGTGCCCGGTGTGACCCCCACGAGTGCGACCTCCCGTGCAGTCGGGTCCTCCAGTGTGGAAACCACAGCTGTGGGTGGCACAAGCGCAAGGGGTTGGGGTTTTTCCGAGGGGTGCTCCTCCAACTAGATCACTGTCATGTCAACACTGTCAGGCCCATCGCCATCCGATAGGATAAAGTCCCGAGTTACCCATTGCCACGCCTCTGCCGTCTCCAGGCTCACCCGTGCCACCCCCGAAGTAGTCACCCAAGTGGTTTCTGGTCGCCACGGGGCAACATGGGATAAGAAAGGTGGGAAGATTTCTCGAAGTGTAATTACATCTCTAGAGATATGTATGTGATAATAAGCATATTACGGGAGATCAACTTCTATCTGTGCTGTGTCGTTTTCTTCCTCGAGGCCTGTGAAACTCTGTTCGATGGCTTTGATGTAGGCGTTCATCTTCCACATCTCACCAATCTTGATGTTGGCATGATCAAAGGCCAGAGCCAGGGTTGGATCTCCAGGATTGTGTTGCGTCACCACAGAGGGAGGTATATTTGGATACCTCGCTGAAAAGTGGGTGAGGAGGATATTGCGAGCCTTCATTCTGTGAACCAGTGTGAGTAAGGCTGCCACTACTGCAAAGAAATAGCTATACCTTCTCCCGATTTCAATTGCCTGGCCCACGGTACTGTGCATCTTGGCTGCGGCCATCTCTGCCTGATCATCAGCCATGGTGGATTCATGAATGAGGAGAGTCGCGTTTTCTCCAGCTTGCACCAATTTCTGTGTGGGAATGGTGTCTCCTGAGTATCTGATGGGACAGTGAATATGATATATGCTGAAGGAGCCGTGAATACACTCACACGATGCTCCAACCGCCCGTATGCTTGATAATCGCTCCATGACAACTCGTTCGGTGTACAACATCCACACTTCGGAAACTTTCTAGGCCAAGTAGGGCACACATGTCACGGTGAGCTAAAATGGAGCTGAGAGTTCGATTCAGAGAAGTACAGATATGTCTAAGCGCGGGCGTACCTGCGGGAGGTCTCTTGGACGCAGCGAGACGAGAAGTCGTTCTTCCAATGAATGGCGTCCACTGAGATCGGAATGACACGACTTTTGGAACAAGGGGAGAATCCGAGTTCTTCGAGGGCTGCATACTCATGTAGGTACAGAAAAACATTGTCGTTACCCACGACATATAGTGGCGTATCGCACGGTGGATCTAGCTGCATGACGTTCAATTCGAATTCGCAAGGTTCGATCTCTCGAGCCGGAACGCTTACTCGTTGTCGCATCGCTAAAAGCTTCGCCAGCCCAATGTGATGGTCACCGTGCATGTGACTTATAAAGACGCACTTCAGCTGGCGAAGCACCTGCCATACGCTAGAGATTGATGCGAGGTCATCTCCAAACTTCCGAGCTAGTTGACCCCATGTCCCTTCTCCGGCATCAAGTAAAACATAGCCGTGAACAGGAATGTGGATAAGTGTCGCTGAAACTAAAAGTATGTGAGCGTGAAGTCGGGCGCAATGAAACCTTTGGAATCACCGTTTCTGTATTTACTGGGCATTGCACTGTTTGTCCCCAGTGGACATATTGTCACGTCTCCGCCACAGGTTTCCTCCGACTCAGCGTGAGCGACGTACGATCGAGCGTCCGCAAAGCCACTACGAGTTGATTCTGGCAAAACCAACGGAGAGTCGGAAGATATTGCAGGATGGAAGAGATCGCCCTTTCCGGCACATGGGTCTAGAAGTGGCGGACGTGGAGGGTGCAAGTTAATTAGCATGTTTTTTTGCATCGCCGTGACGCGAGGGGGCAATCCAGGAACATCTTCACAAACATGTCAACTATACCTCGACGCAAAAATATACATGTAAACGCACGACTGATCAGTTGGTCAGCGGTGCACGAGTACTTTTGTATCGGGAATATGCTGGGATCTAACTGGTTAAGTCGAAGCTGACTATATGCGGCGCTCGTAAACGTCATCGGGTTCGGAAGATACCTGCGCGAAGCGACGATGTGCTTGTATATGATCGGCGACACGCTTCGGATAGATAATTTGGATACATACATGTACCTCGGGCCCAAAATCATTCATGAATCTCTTGTAACGCTCGTCTTCAAGAACTCCGTCCCCACACAAATGGAATATCGCTCGAACGTTATGTTGTTTAGAGTCCTTCGCGTGGTTCCATAGGTATTTGGCAAAATGTCCAGAATCGACAAAACTTGAAAGTAAGGGGGGGACGTGGGCTAACGTTGGCGTGTCGAAGAGCAGTACTACCTGCGGAGGTTTACTATCCCATCCAAAAGAAGCACGGGACTTGACTCACTGCGGGTGTCACGCTCTCTCCAATACAGTCTTCCGGTTTTATTTCGCGATCAACGATAATACCATTGCTGTCTTTGACCTGCACAGTCACGCACTCTCCCTTGACTAGTCGTGCGCGCAGCGGACCGGGAGGCAGACCCAGATCGACAGCCTTTTTCCCATCGAATTTTCCGCGTATGCGGGGCCCCACGATGGCATACGCAATGGTGGGCTTGAGAGTCGGGTCGGAAGAACCGATGAGAAGTGGTTCAGGAACTGGCAACGGTTTACCAAACTTCGGTGGGAATCTCGGGCCGTTCTGGTTCGGGGTTGCCGCCGACGCTTGAGATGCAGGAAACATGGATTGTATCATAAGTTGTCTCCATGCTTGGGCTGCCTCCCCACTCAATGAGGCAGGATCAGAATCGGGCGTAGATTCGGCGCGTTTTCGCTTTAACCGGCCCGCCGCTTCACTCCGAGGGTTTGCAGCTTCCGCAGGCACCTCTGAGGGGACAACAGGGAGCGCAAAAACAGATATATTGTCATCCATGTACACAGGTCGAACCTCAGTACATCTTGCGACGAGAGGGACCTCGGCAGGAGTGACGATGATGTTGCCGCTTGAAAATGTTTGTCACATGATAAATATAGGAAATAGTTGACATGGCTCACCGGTAAGTGTACTTTCGCATAGAAGCTATTAGATGCAAGAGCCCGGACGGACCGGTGACCTGCATCTGAGATTGACCGGCATCGGCCAAAGTCATGAACAACCCTAGTGAATGGCGAGTTGATTAACATCAAAGGCAACTAAAATGAAGAAAGTTTACCAGGAAGACCACTGGCACGTTGAGTGCCCACGGAAGTGAGGAACAGTGCACGCGTTTTCTTCCAGTTCTGCCGGCTCTGCAGAAAGGCTCTGGTGGTGTTCTCACCAACATTGAATATATACTTGGCCGAATCGAATGTAATCACTACGGTTGGCTCAGTGTCAGAGGATGTTGTGCTCAGGACAGATGCATTCCAGAGCATTGAGAAGCCGATTGACGAACGATGGAAGGGACGAAGACGAGGTATTAAGAGACGCATCACAAACCTTGAAGAAAGCAGGCATTGCCCGATTCGGCATGTCGCTGGTGCCACGTGTGAAAAAATCACCTGTATGTCCACAAGCAATGTGTACTATCATTGCACCAGTAATGCAAAAAAATCAATAAACATTTCCTACAGCTTCAACAAAGCATGGTATGGTCCCGGAACATGTATGCAGATTGAGAAGAAGGTAGCCCACTTCCTAATATTTGCTTTCAATTTTTACCTCCTTGTATTCAGCAGAGTTTGGAAGGCTTCTGATTTTTGACCCCCTTTTTTGCCTCTAGTGCAAAATTCTGTCACACCAGGTTACATGGTGACAGATGTAAGGCGTGTCAGGAATTCAAACTTCAGTCTCATACAATAGGAGGCAGAGTGTCAAATCCGGGTCCTCCAGACTCAAGTCTAATGGAGGTCCAGAAGGAAGAAATGGAGATAAGTGCAGGGGTGGACCAGAGGTCTGATAGGGGATACAGAGAGGTGGGCTTAACAAGAACTTCAGCATAGGACTTATGTGTCACACCCTTGTCAAGGTCGGTGTCCTTAATTTATGAGGACGGAGATAGAGATAGAGAGTAAAGGGAGACAGAGGTTTGGAAGAGAGAACAGGGGTTCAAAGGGAGACTTTGAGATGGAGGATGGGAGATTTAGTTGATATATGAACTATGTAAGGTATAAGGACAGAGTATGGGTTACTTAAATACTATAAGGTTAGATTGGAGATTGGATGGAGGAATGGAGGAGCATATGGAAAGGTACGAAGAATCATATGGAAAGGAATGGAGAATGGAGGTATCATATGGGTATGAAATGGAGGCTGAAGGAGAGCATGTGGTATAATGGAGATGTGATGTAAGGCATAGCAATAGAATGAAGAATGGTACTAGTATAAATGGAGATAAAGTCTAATTAAGAATTGAGGCAGTGAAGTGGATGTCTGATACAGAGAACGGTATAAGTCTGAGGTGAAGTCTGATGGGAGTACTTGGCTTGGATTGGGGTTGGATTGGGAATGAAGGCAGACCGGACCAGAGGTTTGGGCATGGATATGACAGTGCCCTCCCATTAGGGCTGAGCCCTCAAGGCTGAGATAGGGGTGGACTTGCCTAAAATGGAGATATGGACTTGTAGGTGGTACAATTGGCAAACTGAGTGGAGTTCATCAGCTAAATGTTTTTTTTGTTGATTGCATTGGGATTCAGTCAGAGACTCAATTTTTGCTATAAGAGGTTGGCACCCACCAGGGCTGCAACTTGTTCTCTTTTCCCCACTTCCACCATGTCCAGCCTGACCCTGACCTGTTCTCCTACACTGGTGCCATGCAATGTCAAGGAGCTCACCAAGTAGCTCGAAATTGCCAGGAAGAGGCAGGAAGTGGAGTGCATGGTATGGATTCAATGCCAGGAGGAGAAGAAGTGATGCAAGCATGAGGAGAAGGAGCGGAAGGAGTGTGAGGAGGCAGCACAGAGGGAGATGGAGGAGAAGGTGCAGTGTGAGCAGGAGGAGGCAGAGAAGTGCATGCATAAGGGGAAGGGGAAGGAGAAGGAAAAGATGTGTGGCACGTCTGTCAGGTATGTATGGTGCCCTACTGACTATGTTTGTACAGAAGGTTGTTGTCTTGATGTTGGACAACAATACAGGCTCCCAGCAGCCCAAGCGGAAGAGGTGGGCAGGGAAGAAAGGGCTGGCATGACTTGCGCTTGAGCCCTGTTGCTGCTGCATCGACCAGGGGAAGGTGTGCAAGGAGCCCCTGGCAGTATTGAAGGGAACAGCATGCAAGAGGTGTGTGAGGCTGCACATCACGTGCAAGTGAGTGTGGGGTGATGATGATGATGATGATGATGAGGAGGAGGAGGAGGAGGTGGTGGTGGTGATGGTGGAGAAGGTAGTGGTGGTGGTGGTGGTGGAGCGGAGGAAGAGGCTGCAACCAGAGCTGGTCATCCCAGTCCTGGGGCCATTGTGAGTGGTCATTGGGCTCCAGCTCGACAATGCCATGTGAGTGCTGATCAAGCGAATGTCTGACCACCTCGGCACCATTGTTACAATCACTTCTTTTTCCTTCATTGCACACTCTTATCGCTTTGTCCTTGCTACTTCTTTGCTATCTCCTCGGACTTCCATCTTCACTGATCGGCTCTCTCGCACCAATTACATAGTTCCACTTACTCATCATTTCTCTCATATTCTTTCTCATTCTATGATGATGCGTCCTTCAGATTAGGGCAGGCATTCCTTGGTCTGTGCACATTATCCTCTTCTTATATAAACCATCATACCTCCTGTAGTTTCTCTTTAACTTTGACATACTCAATCATACCTCAAATATATCAAGGACTTAGCTCTTTGCCTTTGGATCTCTCTTAGTCTCCGTCCTACTATTGAGTGGATGCTCCCTTGAAATCCCTGAACCTCCAGTGCCCATCTTGACGCTTGAACCCCTAAAGGACAACCCTTAGGGTGAACTCTGTTCAATTGAGTCTATGCTCGCTTCTATCCAGATGAAGTGTAACAGCCATTGTGGACAAGATGAAGCAGATTGCAGACAACATGAGGGAGGTGAGGGACAGCAGGAGGGCAAAAATGAGGCCATAGGCAGGGGTGCAGATGGAGGAGAAGAAGACAGTGGAGGTGGGAGTGGAAGCAGAGGAGGAAGAAGAGAAGGGATTAGAGGATGGAGAGAAGGATGGAGAAGGAGAGAAGGAGATGGAGGAGTAAGTGGGGGTAGATAGAGGCTTTCTTTTTGTTCTTCGCCTTTTCACTTTGTTTTTAATCGGTATCATAACAATTATTGTGAAGTGGTTATTAGAGATAAATGGAAAGAAAGAAAACATAATGGAAATGATAAAAGGGGGACATTGGACTTTGTTGGTGCTATGGAGAGAGTGGTCCAGGGTTATTCAGGTACCTCTGATGGAAGTCCATCACAAGCTCCTTTGCATTACCCAACTCCATTGCGAGTAGCCAGGAAGTCTCATCATCTGTCCCTTGATAACCAAGCCAATGCACCAAGTACAGGAGTTGGCAGTGACATCATCTCTGATCAATCTTGGAGTCTAGGATCTCCTTGATCTCATACTCAGGTTCTCCATCAACCTCAATTGGAGGTGTTGGAGGTTGGACAAGATTCAGAATTGAATTTGGAATACAGGGTTCTAACTGAGAAATGTGGAAAACTGGATGTACAGAGTGCATAGAGTCTGGAAGTCATAATGTAAAAGAGTGAGTACCAGGTTTAGAAATGATAGTAAAGGGGGTAGAACAAAGGTATTTCGCCTTGAGGTACACTTGATCACCAACTTTGAAGTCCGGGCAGGACTCTGTTTTGCATCTGCTGGTCCTTGGTAGCATTTATGGGCTTCCAGCATCTCTGATCGGAGGAGGGCATGAAGTTTGTCCAAGTCTATGATGTAGGACTGGGCAGAGGAGGAGGTGAGGTTGTGATTGGAGTAGATGGTGAAGTTGGGGTGATAGCCCTTATTGGTGAAGAAGGGGGATACACCAGTGGTAGCACTAGGTGTATTGTTATAGGAGAATTCTGTGAGAGGACGGAGTTCTGACCAATTGTCTTGTTGGTAGTTGTAGTAAATCTGAGGGTATTGCTCAAGTGTCTGATTAGCACACTCAGTTTGACCATCTCCCTCAGGGTGATAACTGGAGGTGAAATGCAAGTGCATGTCCAGTGTTATGCAAGATGTCTTCTTGCATAAAACTGAGTTGAGGTCTACCATTGAGGAGGAGTTCATGAAGAGTCATAGCGTCTCAATGATAGAGATCAAGGTTGAAAGATTAGAGGGCCTTGGAGAACTCAAAGGACAATGGTTTCTGTGGGGGAGATGAGGATGTTACGGCTTGTTATGCCTAACATCTTTCTAACGGACTTAGTCATTTCTTTCCTTCTTTCTTATCTTATCAGATTAACATATAACAGCCACACTGTTCATATGCTTCTTTTTCATTTCATCTCCATGCCTCATGCACTCCTCACTCTATTCATCTCTGTGCAGTGCATGGCTATGCTCTTCTTTACTTTCCTTCCATTCTGCCACCGCCATGTGGTTACATCATGCCTTCCTTCTTTTCTATTCCTGATGCATGCTACTACCTCATGCCACTACGCACCAGAACTTGCTAGAACATTCATCAGTAGATCTGATACAAACATGTACATACAAACATAGTAGTATATAAGGCTGCAAGTGCCAGCCAGAGAACTCCAGTCTAGTTCTCTTGGTCTTTTTTCCTCATAGCCAGAGAGATCACCTCCAGAACTGATTGCTAGTGCCCTTGGTCTGCCCTCTTTGCTCTTCGATTCCCTAGAGTCCCAGTTGATGCTGTGACCTTTTGGGTTATTTCAGAGGGTCAAGGACACAAGAAATACACTAGATTGCATAGAACTAGTATGAGGTAACTAGATACAAAAGAGACGCTATATAACTAAAGGCTGCATCATCATAGAATGTTGGAGAATGTTGGAGAATGATGAGTAACTGGAACTAGATGATAGGCACAAGAGAGCCTAGCGGTGGAGATAATGTCCAAGATGATAAGAGAACAAAGATACGAAATATTCCCCTTCTGGTAGTAGAGAGAAATAGTGTGGGGAGGTCAAAGGACAAAGAGGTTCAGGTGAAAAGGATGAACAACAAGGAGGCAAGAGGTGTAATTGTAGCAACACATCCCAAGAAGAACATGAGTACAACTAGAGAATATGAGGAGGAAGATGTTTGAGAAGAGGAGAAAAATCATAACATCTGGAGCTTTACCTAGCCATCAGAAAAAATGGGATACAAACTCAGAACCCCGATCAGAGGTGACATGAGCAGGGACTCCATGCTTGGAGAAGACTTGGAGGAGGAACAATTTTGCTAACTCAGTGGAGGTGATGGTGTCATAAGTCAGGATGTGGGGTGCCTGTTTAGACAATCTGTCAACAACCATGAGGATGGAAGTGAAGCCTTCCAAAGGAGGAAGCTGCTCAATAAAGTTTATGGATATGGAGTTCCATGGTTTCTCTAGCATGGGAAGCTGTTTCAGAAGTCTGAATGGATGATGTTGGGGTGTCTTGGAACAGGCACAGGATGTGCAAGAGCTGACATAGTCCTTGACCAAGGTATGGATGCCTGGCCAGGTATATTCCTGACAGATGAGTTCCAAGGTTCGGTTCTGCCCGAAGTGGCCAGCTGTAGGGTGATCATGAAAGGTTTGGAGAATGTGGAGATGGAGATTGTCAGCTTCAGGGACGAAGATACAATTGTCCCATAGTAGGAATCCTTCAGGGTTGGTTGCCCAGCATGGGTCACTGGGTGATTCTGGGGTGATGTGACAGGATTGTTGGGTAGGGAGGAAAGGATATTGGATTGGAGTTGCTTGACATCCATGAGAATGGAGGGCCGAAGCATCGGAGCTTCTAGATACATATGTATATTGCCTGAAGGGACACAGCAAGCTGCTCATTAGTGAATATGGGCCTGTAGTTGTCTGGGTTAATGCGAGTGTAGTCCTTATTTCCCTCTTTTGGGTAGATGTCCCAACATCTAGTTAGCGCATCGGGTTTCGCTCTGAGCTTGCCAGGACGGTATCAGACTGCGAGATTGAACTGGCAGAGGAATTCCGACCATTGGGCTTGGCGGTGCATCAGGAGCTTAGTGGTGGAGAAGTATTCCAGTTTTTTGTGGTCCATGATGACATCTATGGGAGAAGCAGAGCCTTCCAAGTAATGATGCCAGCTGGTGAATGCCTCAAAGATCACCAGAAGCTCCTTATTGTGAGTGTCATAGTTCAACTCTGCTCCAGTAAGGGTGCAGGATGTCAAGTCTGGGTCCTCTGGGCTCAAGTCCGATGGAGGAAGCAGTGGAGGGATGGAGGTGAGTTACAAAGGTGGACCAGAGGTCCATCAGAGATACAAGAGTGGGGAATTAATAAGGACTTGGCGTAGACTTGTGTGTCATGCCCTTGTTGAGGTCGTTGTCCTTGATTTCAGAGGGACGGAGGTACAGAGGTATGGAGATGGATGGGAAGCATGAAGGGGGACTTTGAGTGAGAGGATGGGAGACTTTGTTGATATACGAACTGAAGTACAAAGGTGGAGTACAGAGGA
Organism: Boletus patriciae; assembly: GCA_038093075.1. Taxonomy (NCBI): domain Eukaryota; kingdom Fungi; phylum Basidiomycota; class Agaricomycetes; order Boletales; family Boletaceae; genus Boletus; species Boletus patriciae. Next base: position 15,872 of record JBBPRK010000211.1, on the reverse strand, counting down.
TTTATATACTACAATGATTGGATTGGGGATTGAATGTGCTTGCGATGGGAGGCGAGGCTGGAGGAGTAGATGAGGATGTTATTGGGGTAGACCACAATGCACACATCCAACATGTTGGCAAAGATGCTATTGACAAAGTGCTGGAATGCAGTGGGGGTGTTAGTGAGACCGAAAGGCATTACTAGCCACTTAAAGGAGCCATAGTGGGTGCAGAAGGAGGTCTTCCATTTATCTCCATCAGCGATGTGGACCAAATGATATGCATGCCAGAGATCAAGTTTGGTGTATGTAGATCTTAGTCCCGCTTGGGGCTTCGGGCAGGTTGGAGGTATGGGAGAGTGGGTATCGGTCCTTTTTTGTGATCTTGTGTAGGCTTTGGAAATCAACACAAAGGTGGAGAGAACCATCTTTCTTTTGGATTAAGAGAACAGATGTGGCATGGGGGGAGGACGATTGGCAGATGAAGCTGTTCATCAGGTGTTCATCCAGGAAGTCCTGAAGGGACCCCTGTTCCAGTGGAGAAAGGGAGTATAGCCTTCCTATGGGGGGTTCTGTTCCTTCCTCCAACTTGATCTTCAGATCAAAGGGCCAATGAGGTGCTAGAGTATCAGCTTTCTGCTTGCTGAAGACATCTGCATAGTCGTGGTACTCTGGTGGAACTCCAGTTAGGTTGACTGGGTCATTGGGGATACCATCGGAGATGGCAGCAGCCGGAGTGGACATGGAGCTGAGGAAAAGGGAGAACAGGATGGAGCCCTCTAATTTGCATGCATGCTGAAAAGCTGCAGTGTTGACAAAGGAGATTGGTGGGCATGGGTGTCCCAGTGCTTTGGGTAAATCTAAGGGTGGTGTCTCCAGAGGATGGCTGGCTAGGCCAGGACGAGCCTGAAAAAAAGGGTTGGAAGATGGAGGAGAAGGGACAGAGTTCAACTCTAGAGACTCAGATGGTGACATCAGGATTAGCATTTCCACTGCAGAAGGTTGGAAAGTAATGCTGCTTGTAGCCCAGTCAATCAATGGATTGTAGTGGGTGAGCCAGCAGTGTCCTAAAATGATCATGCATGAGGAATCCAATGAGGTAACCTAAAATGTTTTGGAGGTGGTTTCACCCAAAGTGAAGGCAAGGTGGAGGTCTATGGCGGAAGAGATAGAAGAAGAAGAGGAGCTGTCAAAGAGATGGAGAAGAAACAGAGGAACAGAGTATGTAGTTATTTTATGTTTTTCAATAAAGGAAGAGTCTATGAGACAATAAGTAGAACCAGAATCAAGAAGACAAGAGACACCAGAGATGTTAAAAGACAGAAGAGAAACAGATGGATAAAGGAAATGAAGATTGGAGAGAGCGGACACATTGAGATGCAGCTTTGTCAGAGCACAGTTGGGCTCAATGTGACTCCCAGGCTGTGCATCACGGGAGTTGCAGTCTATTTTGTTTGCTTCTGAGGGAGTGGAGCCTGATGTCGAGACTGCCAGTATAGCCATAGCAGCCTGACCCTTTGTGGCCCTTGAGGTGGACTTTGGGCACTCCTTTGCAGAGTGACTTGCAAGCCCACAGAACAGACACAGTCTTTGCTTGAGGCATCACTGGCATTCCTCCAGAAGGAGTTTGCCATCTTTGCCCAGCTTGGATGAAATGGAATTGAGAGTAGAAGAGGAGTTACCCTTCTTGTTGTTTGTTGTTGCCTCTGTTGCTGGAGGAACCGGAGGTTGACATGGAGGACGAAGAACCCTTGGACTTTTTGTCCTTAGGTTTGCTAGATGAGGACAAGGAGTTATTAGTGTTGGAACCAGATGATTTGGAAGAGGAATTCTGATTCCCTGAGTTCAAACCAGAGGCCTTAGAAGCATGCAAAATTTCTTCCTTGTGCTCCCAGTACCTGTTACAATTGCTTCTTTTCCTTACGCTTCTTTTCCTTACGCTTCTTTTCCTTACGCTTCTTTTCCTTATGCTTCTTTTCCTTACGCTTCTTTTCCTTACGCTTCTTTTCCTTACGCTTCTTTTCCTCTACCCACGTTTCCTCGACTTACCTTTTCTTTGACCTCCCCACGCTGTTCCTCTTTACTACCGGAAGGGGGCATTCATCGCTTTTGCTCTCTTTATCTCCTCGGACTTCTATCTCCACCGATCAGTTCTCTCATACCGATTACGTAGTTCCTTTTACTCATCGTTTCCATCATGTTCTTCCGTGTTCTATGATGATGCATCCTCTAGGTTAGGGCAGGCGTTACTTGGCCCGTGCGCATCTTTCCTTTCTATATAAACCCTCGTACTCTCTGTATTCTCTCTTTAACTTTGACCTACTCGATACTCCCTTGAATATACCAAGGTCATTGCTCCTTACCTCAGGATCTCTCTTAGTCTTCGTCGTACTATTGAGTCGACGCTCCTCTGAAACCTTCAAACTTCTGGTGTCCGTCTTGACACTTGAACCCCTAAAGGACGACCCTTAGGGCGATCTCACGATCAATCGAGTCTACACTTGTACCTACCCGGTCCAAGTGTAACAGTACCTGTGGTTGATCTTTTGGGAAAGAGTGTGGAGATCTGTGATACTATCAGGCTTGCCTTTGTGGTTGATCTTTTGGGAAAGAGTGTGGAGATCTGTGATACTATCAGGCTTGCCTTGATGAGAGATCTTGTCTTTAATCCAATCGGGAAGTCCATTGTAGAAGCTCCTGTGAAGAGCTCTGCAACCCCAGTCTCAAACTTGGCTTGCCAAGCGGTTCCATTCTACAATGTATTTAGTGATCCTTTGACTGTCAAGCATCTGCAGTTGCTTGAGTTGAGCTTCCGCATTAGCCACGGGGTTGTGGGGACCAAAGTTAGTTCAAAGTTCATAGAGGATGTAATCCCAATGGTCCATCCATAGGGGTTGGAGGGCCAGAGCTGGATCTCTGAGCAAGTCGGGCTCAAAGTACTCAAGTGCAACACCCTTTAGGTAGGATTGGGCAAATGTTACCTTGGCCCATTCCTTTCAGAAGGACTTTGGGTTTGCTTGGAAATTGATTTCACACTTGATGATAAAAGGACAGAGCTTCTTGGGATTGGACCCATCAAATGGGTCTGGCTCCCACACCTTGATCTTTGGACCATTGGTGTTCTGTTTCCATCAGAGTGCTTCTCTGGTTAGGTCCCTAATAGCATCAGCAAGCTGCGCAAAGGGTTTGAAAGCAAGAGGAACATTATTGAGATCATCGTTGAGGTTGTTACTCCAGGCATTTTGCTCAGTGTTGGATGTATCATCAGAGGATTGAGAGAATCATTGGGATCATCGCTATTACTGTCGTCACCACCACCACCTCCTGGCACTGGAGTGCTGGGGAGTTCATCACCATAGAGGTCATTGTCATCCAGGAGGACTCAAAAATGAGGTCCATCTGGAGACTCATCTCTGGGCAGCAGAGTTAATGGGGATGGAGGAAGGCATGATCATATCTTGGAGATAGAGGGTGCAGCCTGCTGGATAAGGCTGATGAATTCACCAGGGATGCGGCAAGAACTGCCATAGGCTGTCTACAGCACGCCAGTGTGACAAGAGGAGCATTTAGTACACATAGTCATAGGAAGAACTTGACAAGTGTGAGTTTGTATATACTGTCAAATCCAGGTCCTCCAGGCTCAAGTCCAATGGAGGTCCAGAAGGAAGAAACAGAGATAAGTGCAGGGGTGGACCAAAGGTCCAATAGGGGATATGGAGAGGGGGGCTTAACAAGGACTTCAGCATAGGACTTATGTGTCACGCCCTTGTTGAGGTCAGTGTTCTTAATTTACAAGGACAGAGACAGAGATAGAGAGTAAAGGGAGACAGAGGTTTGGAAGAGAGAACAGGGGTTCAAAGGGAGACTTTGAGATGGAGGATGGGAGATTTAGTTGATATATGAACTATGTAAGGTATAAGGACAGAGTATGGATTACTTAAATACTACAAGGTCAGATTGGAGATTAGATGGAGGAATGGAGGAGCATATGGAAAGGTACGAAGAATCATATGGAAAGGAATGGAGAATGGAGGTATCATATGGGTATGAAATGGAGGCTGAAGGAGAGCATGTGGTATAATGGAGATATGATGTAAGGCATAGCAATAGAATGAAGGATGGTACTAGTATAAATGGAGATAAAGTCTAATTAAGAATTAAGGCAGTGAAGTGGATGTCCGATATGGAGAATGGTATAAGTCCAAGGCAAAGTCTGATGGGAGTACTTGACTTGGATCAGGGTTGGATTGGAAACAAAGGCGGAGGTTCAGGCATGGATATGACACAGGGCCTCTTTTGCCAAGAATAGGCAAAAGCATAGGTATATGCTACCCACCATGGGTCATGGGTGTGAGTGATGATGTGTGGATATGGGTAGGGGTCTATCCTTCTGATACCCCAACCCCCCACACCCCTGGTGTGGGTATGGGTTGGAATATATCCTGGGTATATCATTTACAAATGAGTTTAAGATGGCCATGGCTTTGTTTGAGAAGTTTGGGGTAGGTCATTCACAAATGAGTTCAAGATGACCATGGCCCTGTTCAAGATACCTACTAAGTAGCTCCAAGTTGTATAAAAAAAGTGTACTGCAAGTATAGTGAGAGTGTATACAAAATATGTAGCAAAAAGAGTACAAAAAAGCATACTAACAGTGTAGTCAAAGTGCACTAATAAATAGTGTGGCAACAAGTGTACTAAAAAGTGTACTAATAGTGTAAAGAGTGTGCCACAAAGTGTAGCAACAATGTGTACAAAAATGCATATTGAAAGTGTGATACAAGTGTACCAGATAGTGTGGCAAAAAGTGTGCAAAAAAGTGTACTAACTGTAACTTGGCAAGAATTTCATGTGTGGCTGTTCCTGATTTGGTAAGTCGCTCGCTGGCAAGTTTACTAGTAGAACTACTAACACCTAGTACAGGCCACCCACATCAACACCATCAATGGCAATGGCAATGGCACCTCTGATTCAGAGTTGCCTTGTCCTCACTCGCCTTGTCCTTGTCCTTGTCCTCACCTTCACCTACCTCATCATGCTCTGCTGTCACCTTGCCCTTGCCTCAACCCTCCACATGTGACAACAACAACATAGTCTCATTGTGCCTTGCCATCTCATCTTTATCCTTGCCTTCACCCATCTTGTTATGTGCCACTACTGCCTCACCCTAGCCTCAATCCTTCACATACAACAACAACAACACAGCCTCATTGCGCCTCCAAGTCCCCCTCACGCACCCCATCATGTGCTGCCACCAATGCCTTGCCCTTGCCTAGACCCTCCATATGCAATGTTGTGGGTCATACCCTATGCTTTTCTTGAGATGTAGCTGATACCCACACCTGTGCTCTGGATGTGGGTAGATCCTGGGTATGGATGGGGGTGTGCTGTTCTCTACCTGCAGCTGATACCCATACCCGTGCTCTGGGTGTGGGTAAGTCCCAGTTATGGGTGTGGGTATGGCTGGTGATATCTGGGGGTATACCCATGCAGTTGCCTAGCTGAGAAGGAGATTGAATTTTGTCACAGGTGGCTTCAAGCATAACAATCTTTCTCCCCCCACAACTGAATAATTCATTCTACAGCTTCATCCAGTGTGTATTTCATGCCAATACTTGGTGGAGGGGCTGTTCACATACTAACTATTAATTGCCAGGCCCCACTTTGTCAGTTAAAAAGCAGGATCTCTTGGATCTGGAGGTCATATTGTTATGCGAGACGTTCCTTTGTGGACGTCGAGGACAAAGGTTGCCTTGAGGAGGAACTCACGGGGAGTTGAAACGTCTCAAGACAACAGTTCAAGGGTTCTTAAGGGTTTCAAGGGGAAGTTGAGGATGAAGGGACTCGAAGGACACAAGGATTTCACAAAGGTTGGAACACAAAGGCCACACTAGATTGTGCAGAACTAGTGTAAGGAGACAAAGTACAGACGGGTCGCTATATAACTAAAGGGATGCGTCATCATAGAACATTGGAGAACCTTGGAGAAGGATGAGTAATGGGAACTACGTACTAGGCACGAGAGAGCCTGGTGGTGGAGATAAGGTCCATAAGAAGAATGAATGAAGATGCAGAATACTCCCTTCCGGTAGTAAAGAGGAACAGTGTGGGAGAGATCAAAGGATAATGAGATGGGAATGAAAAGGATGAGTAATAAGGAGACAAGAAATGTATGTAGTTGTAGCGACACATCCCCAGAAGAACATATGTACGACAAGAGAAGATGAGGAGAAAGATGTTCGAGGAAAGGAGAAAAATTGTAACATTACCCCCTTTGTACCATTGAGCCCCAGGCTCAATCAACGCTCCTCTAGACAGGACCGGGTTGGTGAGAGGAAGTTCCTGTGTAAATATGAGTCACCTGTTCAACTGAAAGCATCTCAATAGGACAGTTGTCCACCACATGTCCATGTTGATCACAAACCGCACATACTTGAACAGGGTAGAATCGAGCAGAATGTCCCCATCAACTGCAAAAGTCACATTGGATAGTAAGGCAAGTGGAAATGGGGTGTCTGGGAGCTGATTGATGACAATGGGGACAGACATAGAGTGGGCAATCCTCTTGATAGTGGCTGAGATTATGACACTGAAAGCATTCAGTGAGGGTGGATGCAGGTTGACAGTGGATGGGGACATGAACGACTCAGGTGGGAGCAGATAAAATTTGTGTTCCATTGGGGAGAGGCTGAAGAAAGGACCTATTGAGAGTGAAGATTTCCTTGTTGACTCCTCCATATTCAGGTTCTGACTCAACGGCTGTGGGGGATGAAGTGCCAGTCAAGGGAGGTGGAGAGGAGAGTCACAACAAGAGAGTGGATGGGGAGGAAGGTGTTTCCGAAGGAGGAGGAATAGGAATAGGCAGTGGGGATTGAGGCACAGGAAGTCCAGTCTGTTTGAGGTAAATGTCGCGTTCCTCCATGGTCATAGAGAGGAACACTTGTCAGAACGTGGGATATAACACATCGGAAGGGATGTGTTCAACGAAGGTGTGGAAACCATGTAAATGGAGGAGGTTGAGGACACATCCAGGTATGGCATTGAGAGAGGTTCGGAGTGGGATGCCAAAAGGTGCGGGTAAGTCACTGGGTGCGGCAAGAGCGTGGTACCGTTGTGTGGACGAGACGAGGTGAAACAGGCGAATGAGCTCCTGGCAAATTACGTCTTCATCATAGAGAGGGAGGTCTTCAATGCAGAGGATGATGGGATTTGTGAGGATACAGTACCTATGTAAAGCAAATGGACGGCATAGTTGGGTAACAAGATAGGCACCATATAATGCAAGCACAGTGGAGAAGTAGAGAAGGTAGAGGACAAAGAAGAGGAAGAACAAGATGAGGAAAGAAACGACATATTGGTTATCAAAGAGTAGGTGTTCAAAAAACATTCACTAGGGGGGTACTTCACGAAGAGACACCACTTCCTAGGAAGAGAGAAAGGGGAGGAAGGGATGAAAAATTAGATGAGATGATGGGAATGTTTATATTCAGAAAGGATAAGGGGGGAATGTCAGAGATTGCTCTTAGGTTCCCATGTATTTTCAGATGAGGGGCATCCTTTCCATGTGGTCAGGTACAGCCATCATCCAGGAGATCCCTTATAAGAAACAATGTAATCCACTTCGTATTCTTCTTTGTTATCTATGAGGTCAGGAGGGGGCTTTGCGAAGGAGGGGCCATGTGCTTCAGTTTGGTGATAAGAAGATAGAAGTGAGGCATGGAAAACATCATGTATCTTCCATGTGGGAGGAAGTTGGAGTTGGTAAATGAGGGGAGATAGTACCTGTGCAATTTTAAAGGGTCCGTGGCATTTAGGTGCTAACTTCCTGGATGGGTAGCATAATTGGAGATTGGTGGCTTCCGGCCACACCTTATCGCCTACTTTCCAGGGGGAGAATTTCTGAGAAGATCATTCAGACATAATTCGATGAGCAGTCTCATGAGCGGAGAGAGCTTCTTTTCGAGCGGCTTCAAGGGAAGTGAGATGATTTTCTAGCGCTGGAAGAAAAGTCTTTCCAAGTGGTGGGTAGGCTCTAGGTTTGTACCCAAGGAGAAGGGAAAAGGGAGAGATTTTGGTGGAGCTATGGGGGACGGAGTTATGGACAAATTCAGCTGAGGTGAGGAATTGAGCCCATTTCCGAGGGTTGTGAGTGCAGAAGATCTGAACATAGGTTTCAATCTCTTGATTGGTTCATTCAGTTTTCCCATCAGTTTGGGGGTGGTAGGCAGAGGAGAGGTGGACATCATATTTGAGGATGCAGGCAAGTTCACAAGCAAAGGCAGAGGCAAATTGTGGGCCTCTGTCGGAGATGATGGAATCATATAGGCCAAAGCATTTGAATATGAAGTCGAAAAAGAGTTGGGCAACTCCGTTCATGTCAATCATTTTGGCACAAGGGGCAAGAATTACCCCCTTTATAAGGCCATGGTTGACCACGACCATTAAAGAATCAAAGCCATTAGACATGGGAAGATCCATGATGAGGTCAACTGAGAGTTGTTTGAAAGGGAAAGTGGTGGAAGATGGGATTGGGATAAGGGGTGGTGAAGTCAGGTGGGTGATGACTTTGTTCTGTTGGCAGACAGTGCAGCCAGTGATAAACTTAGAGACAAAAATGGAGAGGCCCAGCCACCAGAAGTCGCATTCGACAACAGCCTTGGTGTGAAAGCAGCCAAGGTGACCCGTCAGGGGAGAGTCATGAATGGAGTGGAGTAACGATGACTGTGTGGCAGGCGGGACATACATGTGGCCCCTGAAGTCAAGGTGACCATTGTCAAAGACCCAATCTTTGAGAGCAGAACGGGGAAAAGGGGGGATCCATCCACAAGGTTGGACAGAGCTCATAGTACTAAGGGGTCAGAGGATGATGAAGATTTGATGTGATGAGCAGGAGTGAGGTCCAGGGCATTGATAACCACTGGTTCGGAAACAATAGAGGTGTTGACATTATCCAAGGAAGTATCAACGAAGTCGTGACGAGACAGGGCATCAGGGGGGGCCATCTTGGTACCAGGAAGGACTTTCCAAACTATATCAAAGTCCTAGAGGAAGAGGGACCAGCAAGCCTGGGGTTGAGACAATTTGTGGGGGTCTTTGATATAGGAGAGGTTTTTGTGGTCGGTGATAATGGTAATAGGGTGTGAGGTTCCTTGGATGTATTGTTTCCATTCCTTGAGTGCGAGGATGACAGCAAGGAGTTCCCAATCATAGATATTGTAATTTCACTCTGCAGGGATAAACATTTTGGAGAAGTAAGCACAAGGATGCATGTCACCATTGATATCATCTTGAAGGAGGACAACTCCGGTGTGAAGAGAGAGGCATCAGTCATGATTGAAAAGGGACGGGTGACATCAGGGATGCCAAGGACAGGTCTGGAGGAAAAGGCAGTGTGAAGGGTGTTGAGAGCTTTCTGTTGGAGTGGGGTCCAATTCCATGGTTGGTCCTTTCGAGTTAGAAGATTAAGGGGGGTGACAACATGCGAGAAATTGGGGATGAATTTGCAATAGAAATTTGCAAAACCCAGGAAGGAGTGAATGCCTTTGATGGAGGTGGGGGGTTTCCAGTCGTGAATAGTGGTTAATTTGACAGGGTCCATCACAATTTGTCCTTGGCCAATGATCATGCCGAGGAACTCCATCTTCAGAGCATCGGAGAGACATTTGGAGAGTTTCAAGGAGAGACCGTGTTCTCAGAGATGAAGGAGCACACATTGGGTGTGTTGATGGTGAAGGGTTAAATCTCCTTGAGTGTGGATGCTGAGGTCATCCATATAGAATTTAAGCCAACGTTCTGTGTAGTGAAGATGTGGTTCATAAACACCTGGAACATGGGTGGGGCATTGCAAAACCCAAAGAACATTACTGTGGGTTCAAAGAGTCCAAAGGAAGTGATAAATGCAGCCTTCCATTGATCCATTTCCCAAATTCAGATGTTGTTGTACCCCCAACGTATGTCAAACTTGGTGAACAAGGTGGAATCTTTCATGTCGTTGATGAGTTCAGGAATAAGTGGTAGGGGGTAAGCATTCCAAACGGTATGGGAATTCAGGTACCGATAATCCTGACAGGGGCGAAGAGAGCCATCTTTCTTGGGGACAAAAAAGAACAGTGCTGCTTGGGGGGATTTGGATGGGAGAATGCATCCAGTTTTGAGGTGTTCCTCAACAAAGGCCTGACAGGCCTCTTTTTCCTTGGGATTTAAAGGGTAAACTTTGGCAATCTTAGGTACGAAAGATGGCTTAAGGTCAATGGTGTGGTCATAGGGGCGATGAGGGGGAAGGATGTCGTATGTGTTCTCAGAGAACACATCTGCAAAGTCTTTGCACCATTTAGGCAGTGAGATTTCAGAATTTTTGGCATCTTGGGCGAGTTGGGTGGACAGGGTGATCTTTTGGATTGATTTGTCTAATGGGTCTTCTTGAGGGAGGCACTCATGAGGAGACGCATCAACCTTAGAAGAGTACCATTGGTCGTACAGAGACATGAGTTCTCAATCCACATCGAGACCTAGCCACCAAAGCAAATATCATTGGGGTAGGATGTGTTCCTCATAGTCAGTGGGGGATGAAGGAGAGGGAATGGGACTTCCAGCCAATGTGAGGATTCCAGGTTTTAAGCCAAGGCATTCCCAGGATGATCTGACAATGTCCTAATCCCACCACCATAAGTTCTATGTTCTTGGGTTCACTGAAAAGAAGCATGCGAGTGGATGCTTTCCATATGATAGTACCTCGTTTATTGAGGGAACCATCAACGTTAAAGGTGCATATGGGTTGAGACATCTTTTTCAGGGGAAAGTTCACAAGCAATAGGAGACCAAGATCAATGAAGTTTCCAGTGGCTCTGGAGTCGATTAAGGCGGTTGTTTTGATGGTTTGTTTAACTTGACAGGAGAGTGAAGGGTTCTTTCATTGTCAGAGGCTACTAGTACATGGGGCAAAGGCTGGGAAGGTAACATCAAGGTAACTTCCTGTGTTAAAAATCCTGGTCAAGGACGGAGACAACAGCAATTTCTTCTTTGGGTTCTTCAAAGCACATTTGGAGAACTTGGAGGATTTCAGCCTTGTTCTTCCCTTGAGTTTTCAATGAGTTTACAAAGATGTCAATAGGGGAAGGGGCTTTGGTGTCAACAGATGGGGGTGCCGAGGAAGAGGGTTCAGTTTCAGCAGAACAGATGTTCTGAGGGTGAGTGCCTTTGTCTTTCTTGCACTGGGAGGCGTTGTGTCTGGGAAGTCGGCAATGAAAGCACTTTCCTTCACGGATGCATTTGGCTCTTTCGGTGGGGGTAAGTTTGGACAAGATGATGGTGTCGACATCCATGGCATTCAGGTCAGAGGTGGTTTGAGGGGTGGACGAGTATGAGGAGAAAGGGAGTCTTCCTCCTTTTAGGGCAAGGATGTGCATTTTCTGCACATGGAAGTCTTTGCCTGTTCAATCCAGGTGGCAACAGTGGTTGGGATGGTGGCCATGGAGAGGATCATGGTGGCGAGCTGTTGGTCTAGCCCTAGTGAGAACTGGTCAATGAGGGTGACTTCATCAGTAATCCCTGCTCTAGCAGAGAGATTTTGGAAGTCAGTGGAATCCATCATCCATCATCCCATTAGGGCATTTGAAAGACTTTTGAGATACAGAATACTCCCTTCTGGTAGTAAAGATGAATGGCGTGGGAGAGATCAAAGGATAACAAGACAAGAATGAAAAGGATGAGTAATAAGGAGACAAGAAATGTAGTCGTAGCGACACATTCCCGGAAGAACATATGTACAATGAGAGAAGATGAGGAGAAAGATATTTGAGGAAAGGAGAAAAATCGTAACAACAGCCAGGAGATGATACAGGAGCAATACCGAGCTGCAAAACATGAAGATGAAAGCGCTGGAATCAATCAAGGATGAGTGCGCACACTTGGACAACGTGACCACCATTAGCTGAGGCATGACTTCCATATCAGGCAATCACTCGAGCGCACGCACTTGGACAGCGTGACCACCATTAGCCAAGGTGTGACTTCCATATCGGGCAATTGCTTGAGCGCAGCGTCATGACCTCTCACTGGACATCATATGGACTACAGGAATACATTTGTTTATCAATTGTTTGGTATACATTCTTTTGATTTACCTTTTATCCATTACTGCAAACACTTACAGTCATTTATTACCCTTTCATGTTTGAGGGGGAGTGTTGGAATTTATTATTCCATATTTGGTAGTACTTGATTGCATAATCATAGCTACATTGCAGTTTACTTCCCTTTAGTTTTACTTTAGTGACTACTGAGTATTCTACACTAGTACCTTTCCCAAGCATGCTGCTTTTGGCCTTCGGCCACTGCCTTTGTATTATACTATATAAACCCAGACTTCATAGCTCCAGTACTTTAGTTTGAATATCTCATTGTGTTCTCATTCCGTCTCCTTATCACCATGCTACTGTCTTTATACCCATGCCCTCCAATTCCACTTGTCCTCTTGACTGCACTCAACCTTCTTGTCTGTTCCCCCTAAGTCGACCTCAGACTTGGAACTCTGAATAGAACTATACTTGCCATCGTCCTCTAGTCATAGACCACCACTTGGTCATTACCTCTGAGTCTATGTGATTCATCCCCAAGTGCGCTGAGTACCGATTTACCCTATCATCCCCAAACCCTTGAAGTTCCCTTGGACTGACTCAGTATTGCCATGTTGGTGCACTGGTCCTCCACTCCCCTCTGATAGGTTCCAAATGACTACATAAATTCAGGACACCCAGACTTGAAACTCAGGCGCAGCACACAAGCTGAAGCTGAAGTCCCACTGTGACAAAGCCCCACTTTCGAAGTTCTGAAAGCTGGCAACCTCTTTTTAGGGAATTCCTTCCCCTTCCCACACTAGGCTGAGAAAAGGAGGAAATCCTGTTTCTAAGAGGCCTGTTCTTGCCTTGTCAACCTCCTGCTGTGATACATAATACTGGGTTTGTCGTGGTGGAACTCTCATAGGGCTTCAGAAAGCACATGGAGTGTTTTGTCATAATTTATCACTGAAGGAGTGAAGGTGATCTTGGGACATGGTCTGGTACAATTGTGACTTTGATGCCTTTTGAGTACATCAACCTCTTTCCCTTTAGCCTACCAAAGAAGCTCACCATATGATTAGGCAATTCATGCAAGACATACATACCTGAATCATGTTTGCAGCTGCCCTCAATCTCTCCTGAGTGACCATCATTCCCAAGGAGTTTGGAGATTCTGGGATGGTAATGGCAATACCACAGCATGAGAGAGTGAGTGAGATGGATGTGCATAACTGAATGGCAGGAGCGCCACATTTCCAGAGGGACCTGATTGAGTTAGCTGCTCTGACCATCTGTTGGATGCTTGGGATGGGAACATACATATTTGGGAGGATGGAGCCACCAGGCTGGTCTGACCATACATCAAGCAAATCATACCCAGACTCAAGGTCTTCCTGGTGTTGGAGGGAGGGCTGGTTCCTAGCTCACACAGTAGCTGGAGTGGAGAATCCAGCAGTGGAGTAATCATGATGAAGGGGTGGCAGTCCGATGTATGGGACAGAGTGGAAGGATGTGATAGAAGCATTATTTGTAAGAGCAGTGGGAGACACTTGGTGCCACCCTTGGCCACAGCCATGATGAGTCACTCTTTCTTGTGCACATCTTTCATGGGGCTGGTGCAACCAAGAAGTCATGTTGGGGGAGTTGGGTGAGTCTTGAGGATCCAGGGCAACTTGACCTGGCCTATATGAGTGACTTTGAATTCTATTTAAACTTACTTCAGAATTCCCGAGAGCTTAAGTCAGTTGCTTCACAATTTATTGTTTTCACAGTCCCTGGGAGTTTGCATCAGTCACTTTACAATCCACCATTATGCTGTACTCATCATGTTTTTTGTATACATGATGAGGTGCAGTGATGAGGTGTGGAGAATGAGGTACAGTGACTCCAAAAACCCTTTCCATACTAACCCCAATTGTGGTGCGCACAGCGCACCACCAAACAGTGTGGGAATCCCGCTTAGCTTTGGTGGAGTGATAAATAGTACATGTCACGTGATTCAGTTCACAGGGTGTGGAGATATGATCAATGAAAAAGAGCAGTACCATGGAAAGGGTTTTTGAGCTTTTGAAATCAAGGGGGTATTTGGATATTATTAGTGCTTGATATGGCCTTATGTCACTCTAAGACCTTCCATAACCCTTCTAGACATGTTTTAAAACAATTTACAACATTCCTTAGCTGATCTCCTATTCCACCTCACTTGAGCCCCTTTCCACAAGCATGGATCTGGATTCATACTCTACAAGCCTGCTCTACAGCCAAAACCAGAGATATTGAATAGTGTTCAGGTAAGGAGACTCTGTGTGCCCAATTAACATCCACAATTCTTGTTCCCCAAGCCAGTCCTTGACCTTTTTTCAGGTGTGCTTGTAGTCATTATCCTCCTAAAAACAGATATTAGAAGGGATGAGCTTATAATAATTCAGGTGTGCTGTTGTTTATCCTTTACAATTAGAAGAAAGAGGTTCCTATCTATCCTACCATCAATTCTGGTAGCAAAGCCAAGACCTTACTAATGTGTACACTCCCATATTGTCAAACAACCATATCTAAACTTTGCCATTCTACCCACCAACCCACACATAATCATGCTTACTACATGCACATGTGGATGTGTCACTTTGTGTTGGTGGCACGGAAGATGCTACCCATCCATACCTACCTAATGGTCCCTGGGCCATATTCCATGGCCCAGAAACCATTGAGATATTCCCCTTTTAACATAGCAATACAACTGTGAGCACTTTTTACTTCCAAATCAAGAGAGTATACCTTGGTCAGATAACAGTACAGTTGGGATTATTTGGTTGTACTAACACCTATATACTATAAACATTATATCTGAGTCTTAAGGTGTGCACTTGCTGTCATTTTATACCTTGTGAGAAGTGATAAAAGACATGAAATGGCCAATATTAATAGCAGAGAGCTTTAATGGATGATGTTCAACAGAGTTCTAAAGCTCAGAACGCTCATTGTAGCAATATGTGAGTGTGTTAGAATGATGTGTAACAGTTACAGAGGAATTGAAGCAAGTGAATTGACTAGTATTTGAGTTTGCCAGAAAAGCATGCTTATAGGTGAGGGGTTGGAGTCTAATCATAGTGAAGATTGAGAATCACAAAGTGTGTGAACTTTTTTGAACTCAGACATACTATGTGTATGTATATCTTAATTTGTGCTGACAAACAATGGCAATTATCCTATGATTTGACTGAGATCTCAGTCATCAGTACAAAAGCTCAAAAACCCTTTCCATGGTACTGCTGTTTTGCATTGATTATATCTTCACGCCCTGTGAACCGAATCACGTGACATAGCGGGCAATGTTGTAGCCAGGGGTATGTACTATGTATAACTCCACCAAAGCTAGGCGGGATTCCCACGCTGTTTGGTGGTGCGCTGTGCGCACCACAATTGGAATTAGTATGGAAAGGGTTTTTGGAGTCACTGTAGTACCTTAATGGAGTTCCAGCCAATGGCAAATAAACAAGCAATCAGCATGGAAGGATGCACCTCATTGATGGCATTATTGATAACAATCTTTTTAGTTGTAACTTAAGTCTCAGTCTCCAGTGGCTCTTCGAATCTTCACACATTGGCAACCAATCACATCCATTGACATGCAACATAACATCAACAAATACAGTACTAGACAGAGAAGCAAGTCCAACTTGAAGGCATGGTAGGGGAATTTTAGATCATAGTTGTCGGGAATCCTGGTATTTCTTATTCGGATCTTCTTATCCTGATACCAGGTTCTAGAGCCATTTCCATTTGTCTCTTTTACGCTATTCATATTACGAAGGCCTAGACCCTTATCTATGACGTCAC
>JBBPRK010000210.1:0-31014 GCA_038093075.1 Boletus patriciae | reverse complement strand
AATCAGGAAATGACTCATAATGACTCATCCTGACTCATGCTGTGCAAGGCTGTACTGTGCCTGGTCAATCTCTCTCTGACACTTAGCTATGTACTTGGTAATGAAAAAGATATGAAATGGATCATTCAGCTATGTAGCAGAGGGGTGATATAAGAGGTCAAGTTGGAGTAAATATTTAATGTCTCCATGACCTATGGTCGGAAATTGGAAGTAAAAATAGGTATAGGTAGCTGTTACTATTGGACATCTGACCCTAAATTAGCTAAGCAGTCGGACCGTGGGAAGGGTGTCAAATATGGAAACTCGGGTCCAATGTATGTATGTAGTAAGTAGTACTAGTAAGTTGGATGGGGAGAAATATATTCATAACTCCTCTATCCTTTGATGGAATGAAACTTTGGGAGTAGGTAGACTATACTATTAGTCATCTATCCCTTTTGTGTTGAGGGATTCCACTTATGAGATGTAGGTGGAAGTTCACTCATTCGGGTATAATGTCTGACTTTGCATGGAACCAGTTCCATGCAGGTCAATGGGTTTGCATGGTAGAAGTCATTCAATGCTTCTTTAGCATTACTGAGGTTGGATTTAGGTTCCCAGGTATGATCCGTGTCGTCATAGCCTTTCCAATAGACAAGGAATTCCAGTTTTTTATTTTTATATCATGCATTGATGATCCAGTCCACCTCCCATTCGTTGTCTCTGTCTTCAGTGATGTTGACAGGTCCCGGCCGGTGCGAGGGTTGCCCCTCCAGGTGGTCACGGTAAGGTTTAACCTGTGAGACATTTATTACTGGATGGATTTGCATCGATTTTGGTAATTTTAATTCAATGGCATTAGGCCCTGCCAAGCCAATGATAGTATAGGGACCAAGCCATCGCTTGGATAGCTTGCATGAAGCACATGTCAAACATAAAATTTCTGTGGATAGCCAGACTTGCTGGCCGACAGTGTACTTGGGCGCTGCCGAGTGGCTTTTATCAGCGTTGACCTTCATTCGGTCTTGTGCCTGTTTCATGTTTTCTTTGACGCTTTCTATTACGTCTTCCATCTCTGATGCGAACTTCTGAGCTGCTGGGGCCCTGTCTGAACTAATGGGTTCAATTCCCATTCAGGGAAGGTATGACCATGTCACATTGAAAGGTGACTTCTTGGTTGAAGCATGTTTCTTTGTATGAATGGAGAACTGGGCGATTGGCAGCCCGGCAAACCATGAATCTTGCTTCTCAAGATCTGTAAAAACTTCCCAATCTCTTTATTGACAATCTCTGTTTGTCTGTCTGTCTGCGGATGAAAAGATGTTGATAGTTTAGTAGCAATACTGAGGGCCTTGTTAAGCTCCTGCATAACTTGTGCTGTGAACTGCGGGCCTCGGTCTGATGTGATGGAACGTGGAAGGCCATGGTGCTTCCATATGTTTGCCAAGAACAACTTTGCTGTGTCCAGGGCCAAACATGTTTTCGTACAAGTGATCAACTCAACCTCCTTTGATAAGCGATCAACGACCATCAAGATCAAGTTGTAGCCGTGGGACAGGGGAAGATCCGTGATGAAGTCGGCTGATATGTGTTCCCACGGGTGTTCGGAATAGGGAGTGGTTGGAGGAGGCCTGCTGGGGCCCAATTAGATCCCTGGAATCTTTGGCATGTGTCACATCTAGTGATGTAATCCTTGACTAAGGTAGCCATTCCAGGCCACCAGTAGTTGTGCTGCAACAATTCTATGGTTTTCTCATAACCCGGGTGCCCTGCAACCGGGGACTCGCCTGATCAGCACTCTGTTCCCGCTGCCCAACTTTTCAACACCTCACCCTCGCGCAAATGCAAACACACAGTGTGTGCTCCCGTCCCCTTCATGCTCACCCTACCACCCTTCAAAGCTTCATGCACAAGCCTCACCACCATCCCCTCATCTGCAAATACAAACACAAATGCGCCATGTGTTTGCATTCATATTTGCATGCGAGTGTGGTTTTTTTTCAACCACTGGCAGTCTGGCACTTGTCCCCTCCTGTCCATCTTCATATGTGAGCGACTGTGATCACCTCACTCACCCATCACCTCGCCCTGTTGTCACACGCTCATGCACAGCGCCATCTCGCACATCTTGCTGTCGCCATGCCCCCTCACCCATCCTCGCGCTCATCTTCGAACATGAGCAATCATGGTTGCCTCACTCATCCATCACCTTGTCCTGTGCCACATGCAAGCGCACAGTGCCATCTTGCTGACCTCAACTCGGACCCCGCCCTTCCTCACCACCCTCACTTCACACCTCACCTAGCGCACCGCTCCCAGTCCCCTTGCTGGCACCATCACCCTCAGGCTCATGCTCGCATGCAAACATGAACACAAACACACTTTGCATTTGTGTTCGTGTCTGCATGCGAGCGCAGTGCTCTGCTTGTACCTGGGGGATGACCTACACCTTGGTAACACTGCACCTCACACACCCATGGCACGTCTCTGAGCACCGGCTCCACTTCTCTCTTCTTTGGACCATCCATCCCTCAGACCACGACCAATACCCATTTGTGTACGCCTACTGGCACTATTGCCTTCCCCTTGAGCTCTTGGTACTTTCAATTGATCAGCGCCCACTTGTGTGCAGTTTTTCAAGAGGCGGAGCACAGTCCCTTGTCTCCAGCCCTTATTTACAGCTTTGTGTACATAGGGTTGCCAAAGTTCAGTTCAGTTCAGTTCAGGTTCAGAACTGGTTCAGACCAGAACTTGACAGTCAGTTTGCTAAAACTCTTGGAAAACAGTATATATTACAAGGGGGTCCAAGGCTTATCCTCCCACCCCATAGCCTCTATAGCTGCTGATATACCATCAGAAAAGTATCTGTAGAATACTCAGTAGTCACTTATATTAGTAGTAAAGGTACTATACCTGTAGAATACTCAATAGTCACTAAGTAAGCTAAGGTACATAAAAGGTAGTGTGCGATGTAAGTATGCTTAGTAAGCAATGATACTATATGGAATATAATTCCAACACTCCCCCTCAAACACGAAGGGCTGAGCATCAGCTCTAGTGGTTGCTCTATGGCAGAAAAGATAAAAGTAAATGAAACTTATACCAAATGTACCTAATTGTCAAATGGAAAAGGGATCTTGCCTACTTGAGGTGGCAGCGGCACACTGTGCTCAAGTGATTGCCTGATATGGCAAGTCACAGCTTGGCTAATCTCCTTGCAGCTCCTGGTGTGCACGGTCGGCCTCAATCGACTCCAGTGGCCTTGTCTTCCTGTACCGCGCCTCAGGATCACCCCTGCACCAACTCCTGTCCATACACGACATATCCAATCATTGGAACTCGCCCGGTATGGCCTCAACATGACTGTCTGGCCTGGTGAGTCCTTCTCCTGGTACTGACTTGACTTATTCTTCTAGGATTCATCTCCAGTTGTTCATGACGACGTGGTGGGTTCGGTGGGTTGGTTGGTCGCTTGGGGCTGTTGGGAAGTGGTGTGGATGGCTCTAAAGAGAATGGAGTACCTATTCTCTAGAGGAACAACAGTAGGAAGTGATGTTAATGAGAAAGCTCACTAACCAGATATCTTGTAGTTGGTGAGAGGCTTGAGTTCGTTTCACAGAGGAGATAATAGTGGAACAAAGTTAAGATTGAAGGAGGGCTAGTCCACTCCTTTATAGTGTCTAAGTACTATTTGTACATATTGACACAAACTCTAATATCATGTCATATGACTATGATAAGAGATAAGAGGAAGTTACGCTATAGGCTCCCTGAAATAGTTATCTATGATGTCATAGATAAGGTGATAAGAACCTAGACCATAATGTCATCATATTACATAAGACATCTAGACCCGGCTGTAATAGAAGAACAGAAATAGAACAGGTTAGACTTATCGTCTTATATAATTCTCAATACTCCTCCTCGAGATTATGGTGAATAGGAAATTAAACGAAGGCCTCGACATATGTCTTAGAACTTGACAGGAGATAGATTCTTGGTGAAAATATCAGCAATCTGTTCTCCAGTTGGAATATAGAAGAGATCGATTTTATCTCCTTCTTTCACGCATTCACGGATATAGTGATAGCGTATTCCAATGTGTTTAGAATGCTGTTCCTGGGCAGGATTAGTGGCAAGAAAGATCGCTCCCTGGTTATCACAGTAAAGCGGAACTTTCGGAATTGAGAAATGAATCTCACCTAGGAGTGATTTGATCCAAGAAATCTGTTGAGTCGTATCTGACACTGCCATGTATTCGGCTTCTGTGGATGATAAAGCTACGGTCTTCTGTCGTCTGGTTAACCATGAAACAGGAGAATTAGCCAGGAATAAGACATATCCAGTGATGGATTTCCGATCATCTGGATTGGCTGCCCAATCACTATCTGTATATCCTAAGAAACCGTCGTGGTTTGCACCATCGTAGCATAAAGCTAGATTCTTGATTGATCCAAGATATCGTACAATATAAAGTGCCCAACTAAGGTGTTCTTGTGAAGGATTAGCACAGAATTGTGACATACGGATGACCACATAGGCGATGTCTGGTCGAGTTCCAAGCATAATATAGAGCAATGATCCAATTACCGATTGATATTGGGATCATATATCTGAGGTTGCCTCGATATCTGAGATCTTTGGATTATAACCAGTTGGAAGTGGAGTCCAAGCTGGTTTGGCGTTTTGCATTCTGAATCGTTTAAGGACTTTTTCTGCATAGACACATTGGTCAAGGGTTAATGTCTGTTTCTTACGATCACGGGTTATGCGCATACCTAGGTATTCCTTGGCTTCGCCTAGATCTCTGGATTCCCATACCTTCATAAATTTTCCTTTTTCTCCTTTCACGAGTTTCGGATTTGATCCCATGAAGAGTACATCGTCGACATAGACAATGACTAAAATTATGTCAGTTCCATCAAATTTGAAATACACACTGGCATCCAATCATGTACAGGTAAACCCTAAATCAAGAAAAGACTTGTGGAGCTCTTTATTCCATTGAAGTGCTGATTGCTTAAGTCCGTAAAGACTTTTTAGCAATCGACAAACCTTTCTTTCTTGACCCTTTTTAATATAACCTTTTGGTTGATCCATGTATATCTCTTCATCTAGTTCGCCATAGAGGTATGCGGTTTTGACATCGAGTGACTCGATATCCCAATCCTCAAGCGCAGCTAGTGCAAGTAGAATACGTACGGTTTCAAACCGTGCAACCGGTGAGAAGGTTTCCTCAAAATCAATTCCATAGACTTGAGTAAAGCCCTTGGCTACCAAGCATGCCTTTTTGTGTCCATCAGATTTTGCAACAAAAACCCATCGACATTTAATGGTTTTCCGACCTGGGGGTAAATCAACCAATTTCCAAACCTTTCGATCAGTGAGTGATTTCATTTCATCATCACAAGCTTTTTCCCAGTCCTTTTGATCTTCTTTTGGCATCTTTTTAATGTCACCGAAGAATTTCAGTATATCCGAAGATTCTATAGCATGAGCCAATAATTCAGAAATGAATGAAGAAGATCATTCAACTCTCTCAGTCATACAATTAGACTCCTCCTCACTTGAGTTTCCCGGTATGGGAATATCTCTATCTTCAGATCTGGGATCTGTAGATTGCGATGGAATAGGATCTGGTTGTTCCTGGTATCCTTGTCTAAGTACTTTTCGTACGAAATCTTGTTCTGTCCTAATCTGTTGTTTGATTTGGGTCAGTGTCCGATTCCTATATAAGGCTATCAAATCTTTTTGGGAATAACCGGTTTAATGGTTCTAATAGGACGAACTCAAGGTTCCATTGGAGCTCTAGGATGATCCTTTTGATAGCTTGTAGATGGATTAGTATGTTTAGGTGGTTGAGGGAAATTTGGTTGAGGTGGAATAGGGACTTGAGGTGGTACAGGAGCAGGAGGACTCTGTTGTTTCTCTCCTGTCGATTTGCTATCTGTATGTTTGGGCGGTCTTGGTGGACCATATAAATCATCGTCACTATCTTCGGTATCTGATCCCGGTAAACCTGGGTCAGGTCTTCGAGGTGGAGGATGATTAGGTTGATTGTCATCAGGAGGTTGTAGACCGTTGTCTCCTCCTTGATTTATTTTCCCTTGGTCATTAGTTTCTGGAGATTGATTTTCAGGAGGTGGTTTGTCAGGTTGTTTCTCTCTAGGACAATTTGGGAAATCAAACTCATCAAATGTGGCAGTGGAAGAAATAACAATCGTTCTTCTAGTTCGAGACCAGACGCGATATCCCTTTGTTCCAGGTTCGTAGCCAATAAAGATCATATCTTCAGATTTTGGAGCAAGCTTGTTAGGTCATTTGTCTTTGGGTATGAAAACATACGCCTGACAACCAAAAGTTCGAAAGTAAGATAGATCTGGTTTTGTACCATTCCATAACTGTATTGGAGTAAACCAATTGTGACGACGTATTGGTTGTCTGTTATAAATGTGAAGGCTGGTTTCAACTGCATCCTGCCAGAACAATGGCGGTAAACATGCATGTTGTCGCATAGCTTCAGATTTTTCTAGAAGTGTACGATTAAAGCGTTCAGCTCTACCATTTTGTTGAGGTGTGTGTGGGACTGTCATCTAATGTTCAACACCGTTTTCGGAAAGGAAGTTCCGTAGGTCAGAACTTATGTATTCCCCTCCATGGTCCGAACGCAGTTTCAACAGTTTGCTCCCAGAGGCCTTCTCGGCCCAGACAAACCAATTGCGGAAAGTGGTAGCCGCATCCAATTTATGTTTCAAGCAGACAATACTGCCATAGCCTGAAAAGTCATCAAAAAAGGTCATCATCCAAATATGTTTGGTGCGAGACTACACCGGAAATTCACAAAGATCGGTGTGAACCAGTCCGAGTGGTTGCACCCCCCGGGAAGTAGAGGGTGGGAATGGTCGTTCAGTGGCTTTGCCAAGAGAACATCTGTGACAAGGTCGCAGAGTGGAAGGGACATCAAGTTTCGGTATGCCAGAAACATGATTGAAAGCATGACGTAGGGCGTTGCGAGAGCAATGACCCATGTGTCCATGCCACAAAAGGTAGTTATCATCCCTTTGTATACTGGAGGCTTTGCTATCTGGTTGCATCAGTAATGACGAAAACCAGTGTAAAGAATCTGTTGAATTCAGCTGTGCAGCCGTAATTAACAGAGTGCCAGTTTTGTCCCAGATTTGAGTCTTATCTCCAATTGTACACCTGAAACCTTTTTGGTTAGGGCAGTGACAGAAAGGAGACGATGTGATTTCTGGGGTGCATAGTAAACTCCGTCTAGGACGAGAGTTATGTTGCATTTCCCGTTATTGTGTTTGAATAAAACTGTTCCTGGTCCATATATAGGCATTGTTCTGTTAGCAGTCTTACATTTTCTTTTGCAATCTTCTTTTGAAACAAAATCATCAAGGAATGGTGATAGGTGGTCGGTACATCCAGAATCCACCATCCATTTATCCTTGTGTTGGTAGTCAGTCACCACATAGCAAAAAGAATATCCATTTTCGCTATCGAAGTACGTTTTGTCTACATAGCCGGTTGTATCATCAAATGGTACATTGGGATTCCATGATACCATTCCTGATGCCAGGCCACGTTTCCACATGCCATCAGCATTACGATCGTAATTCCCATAAAAATGTTCACCATGTTTGTCTACCTTGGGTCGTCGTATATGTTCTTTCTTGGTAGACCGATTTAAAAGGACATTCTGCGAAAAGACGTGTTTGGCTGTGCCATGAAGGCGCTTTCCATACCATCGTCATTATCACCCCAATCAAGTATCTCCTCATTATCGATCCTTGCGGTCGATGATTCTCCTGGTTTTCCAAGGAAGAAAGAGGAAATGGATGGTAAACCGTCCATTTTGATTGTGACATCAGAATCATTATCACCAACGTCTGGTTCGTCCAGAATCATGGCCTCATTGGCAACATGAGTTTCATTGGCTTTTCCTTTTCCTTTTCCTTTGCCTTTACCGCGGCCTTTGCCTTTCTTCTTATTGTCCCCTCCAGAACTCTGGTTACCAGTGTTCTGTTGCGTTTTCTGTTGGCTCTGTTTATTCTGGTTGCCAGAATTTCCAGCACTTCCAGGTTTCCCTGTAAGCTTCCAACAGTTCTCTGTCTTGTGAGAAGTTCCACAACAGATTTTGCAATGCTCGGAACTAGCCTTTTTAATAGTTTTGGCTGTGTTCGAAGAAATGCGGTTGGCTAGGGAAGTGCCTTGTCGTTGCGACTCAGCGAGGATCATAGGAAGAATTTTGTCAGGGGTGAAATCAGCCGTACCAATCGTATGAATGGCAGTTGTGACTAGGTTAGAATAGGCATTGCCAAGTCCAGTGCAGATTAACATGGCGCGAAGGTTGTTTGGGAGGTCCAATCCTGCGCCCTTGAGACAAGCAAACAGGTCAATAAGATGAGCGACTTCAGCCAAAACATCTCCCCCCCCAAGCGCCAGTTCACGATTTCCCTAAAGAGATGAAACTGTCCGGTTGGTCCGGACGTGGCATACAGTTTAGCAAGATTTGCCAAAGTGGTATGAGAAAGGGAATCAAACGCTGTGTTATAGGTCTTCGTGACGCTGGTACGAAGGTCTTCCTTGATATGAAGTGAGATAACACCTAGTGCCTGGTAGTCTGAGTCGAACCAGGTGTTTTTGACTTCATCGTTACCAGTAGCAGGGTATTTGGATGTTCCATCCGCAATACGCCAAACTTTGAGCGTCATTAAGAAAGACTGAATGGATTCCAACCAAGCGTGGTAGTTGGATGTGCCTTCGAGAACGAGAACTTTGCCAGTGAGACTGCCAGAACCAGAGTCTTTGGTAGAAGACATGTTTCAAAATCTAAAGAAAGCCAAGAATAATAAGATCAGTAACTGCCAGGTTTGCACTGGTAGCCGTAAAGGAACCAAGAGAAGTAATGTGAGATGAAGGCGGGGCATAAGATGGAGATTCCTCATCGCTATCTGAGTCATTTTGTGAAATAGATGTGTCAGTTTCATACTCGCTTGTTTCACTCTGGATACCAGATGTGTCGCGGTATGTTGTGAAGACACTTTCCTTTTCGATATACTCTTCCATTTCGAGAAACAAGAGTTCGTCGAAATAGTGTGGGTTTTCGATGTAAACACCATTTTGATTAAAACCTGGAAAAGTACAACCGAGATAAGGAAGACAAATGAAATCAGTAGTGTAATTCAAATTATAAAAATTTTGAAACCAATGAAGGTGCTGCGCTGCGAGGGACAGCGGTATGTTGCATGCGTACTAACTTCCTAACGACGCCAGTAGGGGCCACTCTGCGGGTACGTTTTTGATGAAGAGGTGAGGGACAGTCTTGGTCAGGATTTCCCATTCCCAAGATTTGTCCTTCCTCTCTTTCCTCTCGTCTAGGCCGCTTCTGAGAAGGGCCAGCCACCGCAGATTTGGACGCCTCTGCCAAAAGGGCATCGATATCAGTGGAAAAGTCAGTTGCTGACTTTACTGTGTTTTTGAGCTGTTGCTCAAGTTCGACAATCATCTCAAGGAGAGGATCTTTGGTGCGCTGCCCCAAAATAGAAAGACAAGGGTCCATACGTTTGTGAAAAGCGGACCTCCACATCTGATCAACGCACTCGTTCCATTCGGAAATCTGAGGAACGTCCCATAAGGGATTGTACCATTGGCATTGCTGCCATGCATTGAAGTACTCATAGGAAAAATCCTCAGAGTCGATGTTTGGTACCAACATGGTTTCCATGTCGTCTAGTGCGTCAGCGTGTGGGAATAGAGGAAAATAAACTCCATGTCTCTGCTGTTCCCCAGTAAGAATCTCGTCACCTTGGAAATGAATAAAACAATCTCGTGAGTCCAAACCCGGAAAACAAAAACCATTTCCTTCTAAAACCGAGCACAGTTCCTCTCCCTCATAAGCGTAGAGGAGGATGGCTTTCCCATCAGGTCGCTCGGGAAGTCCGAGGTCCTGTGGGTCGACATAGTGCACAGTTGCACGTCGGCCTGTGTACTCCAGGTTGGTTACCTCGTAGCGGGCATCGTGGAAGACGTTCCACCACGGATCACGTCTCCGCTGCACAGGCAGCGGCCTGTCTTGGAGGATCCAGTGATCGAACTCCAGATGGTTGACATCGTGCAAACTGTGGATGATGTTCATTTTGACGTGTTTGTCGTAACCTTGGCAAAGGGTTAGTCCTTGTCTCAGAGAGGTTAACGGTATCGAGGTTTCCTCGAGATGGTCCAGAACCAATTGGTTCATCTCTCGTATCTCCGAGGATGATCTCGGGATGTAAGGCTCGAGAGAGGACACTGTTAACTTCTGCATCAGAGATTCTACCATGACGACGACCTCTTGGTCCATTTGGTAATCCAAATGGAGCAGGCCTTATAACTCAATGTCTATTCGGTTGTCCCCTTAAGGGATTGACACAAGGGTATCGTTCAGGATACGGAGGAGTGTGAAGAATCTCATCCTCATCTGCAGTTGGTTGACCAATAGCAGGAGGATGTGGATCGAAAAGAATATCCCCAATATAAAGATCGTGATGACTTACTCGGTAATCCGGAGAAAGTTCGTTTGGATCAAAAATATTCCGGTTAAGGATTATGGGGATCACCTGGTAAGCCACAGTGTGAAGTGCATCAGTAGTCCGTATTTGAATGCCAATATGACGACGATGATCGTCAGTCATATACCAAATAAAAACAACGTAAGTTTGACCGATAAAGATCAGTGCAAAGGATCTGGTATAACCAGGATGTCCAAGTACAACTAACCCAACGATCGCAAGAAGAGTCAAACACAAATAAAAAACTACGTTACTCAAAACCATCAAGATACCTGAGCCTGAGAAGATCGATGGCATCTTATCCAATCACAAAGAGAGGATAATTCTGTTTGTATCACAAAGACAGCAAACAGTCTTTCAAAAAGGCACGAAGCGATTTCAAAAGCAACAACGTCCAAAAGACCAACGTTCAGGGCTCATAACCTAAAGAGAATGGAGTACCTATTCTCTAAAGGAACGACAGTAGGAAGTGACGTTAATGAGAAAGCTCACTAACCAGATATCTTGTAGTTGGTAAGAGGCTTGAGTTCGTTTCACAGAGGAGATAACAGTGGAACAAAGTTAAGATTGAAGAAGGGCTAGTCCACTCCTTTATAGTGTCTAAGTACTATTTGTACGTATTGACACAAACTCTAATATCATGTCATATGACTATGATAAGAGATAAGAGGGAGTTACGTTATAGGCTCCCTGAAATAGTTATCTGTGATGTCATAGATAAGGTGATAAGAACCTAGACCATAATGTCGTCATATTACATAAGACGTCTAGACCCGGCTGTAATAGAAGAACAGAAATAGAATGGGTTAGACTTATCATCTTATATAATTCTCAATAGGCTCAGGTATGTGTGCCATTGTGCATTTGTGCCAGTTGTGCTGACCTCCTTCGTCGCCAGCTAGCAGTTGCGCTTCAACTCGTATCGAGTCACACCGTGCACTGCTCATTGTGCCATCCATCTGGAACCTATCCCCTTCATATACGACACCATTTCCATCGCTTTGGCGCTCCCATTTGCCGCCAACTCCTCCAAACTCACCCTCAACATCTCCGAACTCAACTTCCTCGCCTCTATGGCCTCCTGGCCCTCTATCTTGGCACTGCATGTTCGTTTCAACGTTGCACTGGTTCTCCTCAGTCTTGGGACGTTTCCCACCATGTCCAATGCCCTTGACAACCTTTTGGCAGTCCCGATCAACTTCGGCGCCTTTCGACTCCTCCTGCACCTCCAAGTGCCATCCTTGGCCTGTATTACGACTTGGTGTGTTCGTTCCGTCGACGTGCTCGGTTCTAACATTCCTAGGACCTTCCCGGACGTTGTGGACACCACCTGGTACAAGTGTTTCACCGCCCGGGCCCTCTGGCTTGCCTTGAGCTCCCTCTGGTGAGTTTTCTTCACCTTTTCATTCTGAGCATTCTCTGACGCATTCAGACACATTCCGCAGCTTCCTCAGCTGCTCCCCGACATCCTCAATGCGCCCTGACGCTCCCAAGGCATGCGCTTCACCGCTTGGACCACCTCAGTCGTTTTGACCTCCCTCAGGTGAGTCATCTGGACTCCTTCCTGTTGAGCATTCGTGCTCTCGTTCTGACGCGTTCTGTGCTCCCTTAGGTTGGTTCCTAGGGTCCTAGTCACCCTTGGATACTCCCAGCACGTCCGTATGGCCGCTGGTACGCCTGACGTCACAGCTCGCAGCTACATTCCACTCCCCCTTGAGCTGAGCATGCGGGGGTCTGTTCTCTCATCGTGCGGGTCCGTCAGGTGGCTCGGGTGGTTCTGGAACACTACCTAAATAGACTACTTAATACTAGGTTCAGACAGGTTTGGACCAGTTTGGACCAGGTTCGAGTGTACATGTCCAGTCCAGAACTAGAACCAGAACCTAGAAGATAGGGGCTGAACTGAACTCGAACCGAACCTGAACTTGAGGGTTTGGTTCAGAGGTTTGGGTTCGAACTGAACTCGGCAACCCTATGTGTATGTGTTAGGTAGCTCATTAATTCAACTTCATTGGCAACACCCCGTCCAACCTTGGAGGAAAGTTGCCATGCATCATGTGACATGGGCAGTCTCGGGTCCGGTGACAAGCGTAGTTAGCCAAATAAACTCATTCATTCATCTGACATCATGGCCACGTGATCGGCTAACAATCAATCGGAGCTTAAAGATCTGTAAAGATCTGTGCATTTGGTAAGCAAAATGTTTTGCAAATGTTTCGTGTTGATTAGGCATTTGACAACCACTAATATTAATATAAACTGTTCGCAATAAATAAAGTGCTGATTGAAAATCTTAAAATTTATCGGGGTCTTGTGTTTCTCCTGATGCCTTAGGTTTCAGCTGGGGGAATGTCATGCAAGATTTTGTCATGATGGGTTTGCTCGCCCATACCACCAATTGATCGTGAGTACCTCGCACTGCTTGTCTTTCCTACCACCCTCATTTTGTGAACATCTAATTTTGTCATCGCGTGATACAAAGTTTCGTGTTTAATGACTACGTTTGGAACCCGGATGGGTCGTTCTACTCAGAATATAACGGCAAGCTAACTTGAATCCCTTCGCGCGTTCCCCTCTTGCTCTCCTGGGCGGTAAGCACCATCGCCAATTCTGTTTCGCAAATTCATTGCTACCAATAGGTCCGATGGTCGGCGGTCCATGGCCTCCCGGTGATCAAACACCTCTCTCAGTCTCCAGAGAGTTCTTCCACGATGTCTGCCCGAATCCAACAGTCCTACAGGTGTCGGATATCAACAGCGACGAAATGCGATTTAGTGACGATATTCTAGCTTCCGACGTATTAGAAAAATGGGTAGAAAAAATCAGCTCGATCGACGACCCATGCCTCATGTTGAACCCGAGTAGCAATGCGATTTTCGAATATTGGTATGCAGTTGGGATGATTCATATATGTCACAGCCTTCTAATGTCGACCCGGCCCCCAAAACAGGATATTCGGTAATAAGAAACGGATGTTGAGTATTTGGCCCTACTTCTCGAAATCGCCTGTCACTACGCACCGGGGATGGTCACCACTTGTCCACGATGCTTTCAGTCGAAACCGTCATCTTTTCGAACCGACGAAGACAACGTCTTTGGGAGGGTTCGTCGATTCTCAAGAGGAAAACATGTCACTTGCTATCCCTGGGCTTCTTGCAATTCACGTCCGTCGGGGGGACTTCAAAGGACACTGTGTGCATCTTGCCAAGTGGTCTTCAGATTGGAACGCGTTCAACTCTTTCCCTGAATTTCATGACAAGTTTGATCGACCAACTGACGGTGGTTGGGGCGAAACGTCGGAGGCAAATGTGGAGCTCTATGTTAGGCGCTGTTACCCATCAATCGAACAGATCATCGAGAAAGTCAGCCAAGTCCAGAAGGAAGCCGCGGATCCTCTTCGATATTTGTACATCATGACGAACGGCCCAAGATCGTGGGTCGAAGAACTTAAATCCGCTCTTGCACAAAACATGAGTTGAGATCACGTCGGTAGCAGCTGGGACCTGAAGACGATTTGGGAGGAGAAGTTTGTTGCACAGGCTCTGGACATGTATGTCGCACAGCGGGCTCAAGTATTTATAGGGAATGGGGTAAGTGTTCTGCGTTCGACATCTAATGTGGTTACGCTACGTATGGCCCAAGGATTCGAACCGAACACAAACAGATTCTGGTGAAAACGTGACGGACCTATGGGCTCATATCTAACTCAATAATTTGGTTACTTCCTGATCGGAACTATGTGGGGTATCAGTAGGTGGTTGTGTGAAGGATGCGACCAAGGTGGGAGGAGTAAGTCCTGCCAGTGCAGTCGAGAACATACGAAACTTCGACCTTTGTATCCAATAGCTCGGACACTCCGATGACATCTCAGCATTCTTCGTCGACTCTCACTATCAACGCCATGACTGCGCAGAACAGCAACCCTGGCTCAGCATTGTCGTCCACTTTCTCTCCCCTGCCACACCTCAAGGCGGTTCTAACATCTACGTTTTCGACCAAGATCTTAACGCGAAGCCCGTGAAGGGACGGAATCTGACTTTGCACAGTACGGAAATTTGCAGTACAGCAAGCAAGATATATTGATACCGGAACGTCAGCGAGCCACATATATAAAACTACATGAGATATTTCAAGTAGGAGGCCCTCGATCTGACCATATTCGAATTGCAAGGTCTGGCTCTATTGAACCGGAGGCAATCATGTTTTGATGAGGATGAGTCTGCGGAGAACATCGTCCAGATCACAATCTGTTAGGATGGAAGAATCTTACAGCTACAGCGACGACAACGCCTGGGAGTGCTCATGAACACGACTCCAATAATACCAAGACGATTTACCTACCAGAATGGGCTTCTAAAGTCTGTGCAATTTCACGACTTTGCAGGTCCCAAATATACACTTTGTTGTCTTCGCTACCGGACACGATCCATTTTCCACCCGTAACACTGAAGCAGGCTGAAATGCAGTACTTCTCGTTCTTGTGACCCATGTATGTTTTTAAACACCGGGAGGTATGATAATCCCAGAGGCGGATTGCACTATCGTGCGCCGTCGACAAGATATATTTCGAATTGGGTGAGAACTGCACGTGCTGACTGACACATGTCAAGTAAAACTCGTTTTGAAAGAGCGGGGGAGAATGTAGCTACCATACAGCGTCGTTTCCCTCGGTCAGTGTCTTGAGGCATTGTCCTGTGGTGGTATTCCAGATCCGACTGCGAGCCCAAGCTGAGCAGTCGTCGAAGGACAGACGGAGCCAACTCACATCAATCCATCGAGCGCACAGGAGACGACGAGAGTAGCATCCCGGTTGAAATGCACGGCGGTCACATAATCCATGTGACCGTTCAACGTCTTGGTACACTTTCCTGAATAAGCAAGATTGAGTAGGTAGAGGCGAGAGCTCTACGATATACGGACCTCTCGCGACATTCCAGATGCGAACGTCACCATCGCAACCTCCAGATACCAATAGGTCAGATGCGACGCTATAATTCACACAAAATACGAAGCTCGAGTGCCCTCGCAGGTGCTTCGTGGTCAGGCCCTAGCTTGCACCATGTTTCCTTTCAGGATATCCTGTGTGAGGATGGACGGACGCACAGTGTCTACGTTCCATATCCGTATGGTCGTGTCGTCCGAGGCAGATGCCAGGTATACACCATCTGTGGACCATGAAATGTCAGAAAGCCCCTTCGTGTGACCATTCAGGTTCCGTATCAGTTCGCCAGTGAACGAGGACCATATTTTGATCAAATTGTCGGCGGCTATATGTAAATCCCATCTAAGGTGGGAAGAAACGGGTGAGCAAGGGAGCATACCGCAGGACGCGAGAAGGGTCCCATCAGGGCTGAACTTGACGGCTGAGATGGACTGAGTATGTCCCCGAAGAGTATGTCTTAGTTTGTAATCTGGTCGTTCGCGATGGGTAGAAGAAGGTTGAACAACCTGAGTGGGTGGTTGTACAGGCGGGGGTGGGACAGGAACAGGAGGAGGGTTATCGGGAACTTGGGGGTCGTCTTCCGTAGTCTGTGACGCGTTGTCGTCGTCCGTAGTCGATTCATCCATACCAGCTAGTGGATCCATCGTGGAAAACAGAAATATCAAGAAAGCCCACGATCAGTGTGGTGGTCCATCTGTGGGACGAGTTTGCGTGTATTTGGCGAAGGCTTTGAGAATTAACAAAGCCAAACAAACGTTTTGGCAGGTGCTATCTTACTTCAAGGCTGTCTCAGCCATGTCGTGGCTGCTGTCCCGCTGCACAAATCGAGTCACCTCGCGTGTAAAAAGAAATTTTCCATTGTCAAGGAACCATTCCACGGGCTCAAAGACGATATTTCAAACCTCGGGTTCTGCTGAGTTTCTTGCCTCTGTAACGAATGTGAATTCGTTTCCGCGATTCAATCAACTGCCAGAAGTGAGTCGAGTCACTTGCTGTACGATGGTCTTACTTCCTGCTTAAAAAGGTCATTGTAACTGGTAAGCGAGCGCAATGCAGAGGTCCTACTCGATAGACAATCTCCTGCCAGGTAGAGCGAATGTAGGCAAATCATCGTTACTCAATGCTGTTCTCTGGCGCAAAGATCTGCTTTTTACAAGCAAGAAGGCTGTTAGTAGCCGTTCTTACTTCCGTGCTGTAGTTCACGATCATTTTGCAGGGTCGCACCCAAGCTTTGAACTTTTTCAGAGTTGGCCCCTACCCCGGTAAGCTGGTTGTTGTCGACTCCCCTGGATACGGTTCACGAGGTCGCTCGGAATGGGGCATTATGTTCAATCACTATGTTACAAATCGCGAGGAGTGAGTGATCCATCATTAATATATGTATGTCGTTCGTCAACTCAGCAATACTCCAGGCTGCGACGGATATACATTTTGTTTTCTGCCCCCCATGGTTTAAGATCCGCCGATGAAGCCATGCTTGCTGAGTTGGATACTCAGGTTCAACAGTTTGGTGGAACAAAATTCACGTTGCAAGCGATAATCACGAAAGCAGACCAGCTCGGGGACTCGGGTCGGGAACATGTAGACCAGATGAAAAATGCCATATTTCAAGCTGCGCCAACGTGTCTACCGCCGATCATCACCGCTTGCCCCTCGAACGGCTCGAATTTTGGTATTGAGTTGGTCCGTAAATCGATAACTGATTGTTGTGGACTATGATCATACAGTCAGCGCCTCTTGTGTTATATTAACAAAACCATGTTAGTTCCGCTGAGCCGTTCACCCGGTTGCGTCACAAAGACTATCTTCCGTGATATAAGCCATTCTCAGCAACGACAGCAATCATGTGCACGCGAACGCGTGTACACACGCAGAATCCCTATCGATGACGACGATCGCACGTGACTAGAAACCGTGCCGAGGCGGGACTCGGCTTCATCGGTAGATTTGGAAAAGTCCAATTTGTGCTTCTTCGAAGCCAGTTCGGGTCCGTTGAGCTGTTTGAGGACGCGAGAAAAACGGAATAGGAGTAAGATTGTCGACGTGGCATCGTACGCGCCCGCTGTTGGCTCTAATGGCGAATCTTTGTCGATGCTGTAGCCTGAAATTCCCTGGACGGCAGACGAGCTGCGGACGATATTGCCAAAAGAGCATACGGCAGCGATAATCAGAGGTAGCGAGGAAGGATCCCGTTTTGCGCGGGTGGAGGCGGAGTCCGGCCGGGAGAGTGGCGAGTTACATTGCGCGGCTTCTCGTCGCGAGAAGGATACTGCGGGGCTGACTAGGATGGAGCTGATCCCGGCCGAGCTTGCAATCAAGGTTGAACGTTGAGCCATAACAACTCGAGGAGGGCATTGGCCTTGTCGTCGAAAAGATAGGGCCGTGCGAGAGCAGGAACAACGGGCGTATAAAGTACGCTTTTCATTTCCTTACTTCGTTGTTTTGAGACAAGATGAAGTCTTCTTTCTCCTTGGATCGGCCGTGCGCCGGCGGAGAAAATGACTTCAGCGTCCGTGCAAGCCAGCGGGTACCGCTTCACCCCGAGGCGACACCTTCCTAACTGACAACGTGCACGGAGGCTCTCTGAGATATGCGGTATCTCGCCTACGTAGAGGTGGAATGACGGTTACGAGTGACCCGAACGGTCCATTCTGCAGAGTGGGTCTGCGTGTTAAGCATAGGAGTCCTTAGGAGAACTGGTTTGAGGTATACGTACATTGCGGGGTACTGGTCTAACAACCTGCTCGCAAACCAGGTGAGTATGCTAGACGCACACGATCGACTGCATATCTGCGCCGTGGAGTAGGACGTTCGCCATCTCACCCACCTGGACGCAGAAACTCGTGGTTTGTCTCGAATTCGTCGAACATGTATATCAAATATTGAACAGTGTGCCGCAGCAACTGCACGAAACGGGTGATCGGTGGAAACGCGGCCAAGAGGCATACTGCGGAAGGCACAGCTTGTTCGTTGGCTCTCACCATTGCTCTTGTTGCATCGTGTCACTGATGACCACGTCGCCGACAGTGAACGGTGCGTATAAACAAGACGGAGCTGCGTCGATGCTGACTGTTAGACCAGAGCGTTCCCCGCTCACCGAAATCGACGTCGGCAGCGAGATACGTGCGGGGACATTTACAGCGAATGGCGAGTACATCGCCGGCGGTGGTAATGCACTTGGAGTGTGGAGAGTGAAAGACGGAAAACAAATGGCAACAATAGCAGCGCCCTATGTCTGGTGTCTCGCAGTGTCCAGGGATGGCAGGTGGATCGCAGCCGGGACATACGAAGGCAACGTGTTTGTATGGGACGCAAAGACACACCAAAAGGTCATCGCGCACAAGGACGATCCATTCGTCATCTATGGTGTCGATTTCTCGCCCGACTCGACTCGACTCGTCACTGGGTCGAAGACAGCCGTCGTCTGGGACATTAAAACTCGCAAAAAGGTACTCACACTCGACCACCCGGATTCGCTGATGGCAGTGAAATACTCGCCGCAAGGCGATCGCATCGCGACGGCCGCTTTTTATTCCGTCCGAGTCTGGGACAGCAACGACGGCCGCTTGCTCTCAGACATCCCAGTCGCATACGTAATTCCCTTGTTCAACACTGGTCTCCTCTGGTCCCACAACCACCTTTTTCTCGTATGCATCAATAAAATCAAGGAATTGGAAGCATCCACCAGATCAGAAGTCTCGGATTGGCTAGCTCCCGAAACCAACGACAACTCATGCATCGCCCTTCCAAAGCATGGGAAATTCATCGCATATTCTACAAACGATACTGTCACGCTTTGGGACACGTCGACACACGCCCAACTCGGTTTCATCCAACACACTGAACCCATACGTTCCATTGCATTCTCACCAGACGACCGGTTTCTCGCAATTGGCGCAAACAGCGGGAAAATTGCCATCAAAGATCTCAGGGACGTCTTGCCTGCATCCCATTCGACTGTAAGTATTGTGTTGTATTGTCGATTTTACTGCCGATCCACCCGACTTCGATTTTAGCTTTTGGACACGGACACTGAGCGCCCTGCCTCTCAGCTATCATTGATTGGCGTCACCGACGCTGCACTCGATTCCTCGAAGCACGACCTGCCCGTCAAGGACGCCCCGACTGGGCCATGGAAGCAGGCTGTAGACGATGCAAACCAGGTACATCATTTTTACCTCATGGAGGTCAGTCTTGTTGATTCATCATCATAATCAGGCAATCGCACTCGATCCGTCGTCGCCAGGGGGCTACGAGATGAAGCATGCAGCTTTACACAAGGCAGGAGACTTCGACAATGCGGTCGACGCATTCGAAACGATGCTCTCGAAGATAGTGGAGTCACCTGATCCGGATATTCGTCGTGAGTTGTATCCTCGTTACCGTGATAAAGACGATTTGTTCACATTATTCGACAGGGCATGGTGACAAGTACATCAGCCCATCGCGCACACGAGCAACGATTCGCAGAATCGTTCAACGGAGTATTCGTCATTTGCCACGTGTGCTCATCAACACGAACACCGGGCGCCTGCACAACAGAGCCGAGCAAGCATCTGCGTTCGAATCACTGCCAATCTTCAACGAACTTGTATCATCGATGACGACACGCACCGACTACGCCCGGATCAAGCGCGAAGTGCGACAGTACTTCCGATACGTGATGCTATCTCACAAGTGGGAGGACAACGAACCACTGTTCCAGCGGGTCATACACATAGCAGTATATGACCTGGATGAATCTCCGACTCATGACAAGCTGCAAACTTTCTGCAAGCTCGTTCGGGATGCCGGATTCGATTGGGCATGGAGCGATACATGCTGTATCGACAAATCAGATCATTTCGTGCTCCAAGAAGCCCTTGTTGCCATGTTCAAGTGGTACGAGGGCTCTGCCATGATGATCGTTTTCCTCCGTGGTGTTCGCTCTGCTTCGCAGCTCGGCGCTCTTGTGAGGAGCATATGGAATACTCGTGCCTGGACACTGCAGGAATATGTCGCTGCCAAGGTCGTCCATTTCTACACAGAGGATTGGACACTCTATCTAGATCTGGAGTTGCCGAACCACAAAGAGTCATCTGAAGTGATTTCGGAGATGGAGCAAGCCACCGGGGTGTCTGCACAGCAACTGTTGGCACTTCGTCCGGGGTTAACCAGCATTCGGGAGAAATTGTGTCTCGCTTCGACCAGGCAGACGACACTGGTGGAAGACGCTGCATATTCATTGCTCGGCATTTTCTCGGTGTCTGGTATATCCGCAATTTACGGTGAAGGGGAGAATTCACTAGGGCGACTATTGGCGCATGTTCTCACTGTATCTGGAGATGTGAGCATCCTTGCATGGACTGGGGAGTCTGGCAAGTTCAACAGCTGCCTGCCCGCCCATATCACTGTGTTCAACGAACTAGCAACATCACACCTCCCACCACCTATTCAGGATGCCGGTATGGAAATAATGATCACCGAGTCGCACTCCCCCTCATTCGACCTCGACCTTGCCCTGAGGCTATACGACCGCCTTCATGAGCTTCAAGCACCTTGGTTCGCTGCGAGTCGGATGAAGCTTCCATGCATCGCTTTCAAACTCCCATCTTTCTCATCCATTCGAACACGTTCTGGCCGCGTTTATCGCGCAGACACTGCCGCATTTGGGATGGTGGAAATCAAAACAAGATATGACCTCTGTCGGATGAATTCTCTGTATCTCGTTCACCCTTGGTTGGATACTCTCCTGGAGCACGAAGGTATACAAAGTGGCGTATTCGTGGAGGATGACGACATGCTGCCATCCTCACCGAACACGGACGATGAAGAAATCGACGATGAAGAAATTGACGACGAGGAAATCGACGACGATGCCTCGTCGCTTCCTGAACCTGGATCTCCATCCCTTCCTAGTCCCGTGCGTACAGTGCCAATGGACAGAGAGACGCGAGCACGACGGCTCGTTGCCCGTCTTAGACAGCCATTTGGTGCACTCTTGGTCAGGCTGACATCGGCGGGTCAGCGTACGGTGGATTACAGGCGGGTGGCAGCTGATAGCCTGATCACTGTACAGTTTCAGGAGAACGTTTCATTGACTGACATTCTCGACAATGTACGGACGATCGATGTTTTGTAACTTGCGTCTCGGATGGCAATTGACATGTTTCATTGACTATGCTACAATGCTGTTTCAAAATCGTCGCGTTATGTGGCCTTGACATTGGCATGGCAGTCGTGCCATCATCTGATGTTAAGCACGCCTTGCGTCCTAACCCCCATTACGCGATAGGAAGCTTGCAAGTCAACAAGGCTGCACCATCCCAGAAAATCGCATCACATGGAGAGAGCACCCAATTGTGCGCCCCGAAAGATTGGGGTCGTCAACCAGGAGATTCATTACCTATCGTGCGACCGGGCATGGGCAATATGTTCGAACATGGGACCTGCATCCTTCGCACGTCACATCCACACAAACCTGTGGATACTTTGCAGACATGCCAACCTCAGGCTTGTCGCACGCGAGAAAGAAACCTATCGGTGGCGCTCCTATATGATGCAAACACAGAAAGGCACAACCCTCGGCCGTGCGCCGGCGGAGAAAGTGACTTCAGCGTCCATGCAAGCCAGCGGGTAACGCTCGACTCCCTGGGGCGACACCCTCCCAACCGACATCGTGCACGGAGGCTCTGTGAGATATGCGGTATCTCGCCTACGTGGGGGTGGAATGACGGCTACGAGTGACCCCAACGGCACACTCTGCAGGGTGGGTCTGTACTTTACGCATAGGAGAACTGGTTTGAAGTATACGTACATCGCGAGGGTGAGACTGGTCTAACAACCTGCCCGCAAACCAGGTGAGTATGCCAAATGCGCACGATCGCCGACTGCATATCTGCGCCGTGGAGCAGGACATTCGCATGTACCTCACCTGCCTGGACGCAGAAGCCCGTGGTTTTTCTCGAATTCGTCGAGCATGTATATCTATGAAAGATTGAAGTGTGCCGCAGCACGAAATGGGTGATCGGTGGAAACGCGGCCCAGAGTGCGAAGAAGGCATACTGTGGAAGGCACAGCTTCGTCGACTCCACTGCTCTTGCTGCATCGTGTCATTGATGACCACGTCCTCGACAATGAACGGTGCGCATAAACAAAACGAAGCTGCGTTGATGCTGACTGTTAGACAAGAGTGTTCCGAGTCCCCGCTCATCGAAATCGCCGTCGGCAGGAACACTGGTCTCCTCTGGTCCAACAACCACCTCTTTGTCATATCCACCAGATCAGCAATCTCGGATTGGCTAGCCCCCGAAACCAACAACACCTCGTGCATCGCCCTTCCAAATCATGGTAAATTCATCGCATATGCTACAAACGACACTGTCACGCTTTGGGGCACGTCGACACACGCCCAACTCGGTTTCATTCAACACACTGACTCGGAATCCATACGTTCGATTTCATTCTCACCAGAGGACCTGTTTCTCGCAATTGGTGCAAACAGCGGGAAAATCGCCATCAAAGATCTCAGGGACGTCTTGCCTGCATTTCATTCGACTGTAAGTATCGTGTATTGTCGTATTTTAGCCTTTGGACATGGACGCTGAGCGCCTTGTCTCTCAGCTATCATTGATTAATGTCACCGACACTGCACTCAATTCCCGGAAGCAGGGCCGGCCCATCGGGCCATGGAAGCAGGGTGTAGACGATGCAAACCAGGTACATCATTTTTACCTCATGGAGGTCAGTCTTGTTGACCCATCATCATCAGGCAATCACACTCGATCCGTCGTTGCCGCCATGGGGCTACGAGATGCGGCATGCAGCTTTGCGCAAGGCAGGAGACTTCGACAATGCGGTTGACGCACTCGAGACGATACTCTCGAAGACAGTGGAGTCACCTGATCCGGATATTCGTCGTGAGTTGTATCCTCGTTACCGCGATCAAGACAATTTGTTCACATTATTCGACAGAGTATGGTGACAAGTACATCAGCCCATCGAGCATACAAGCAACGATTCGCAGAATTGTTCAGTGGAGTACGTGTCATCTGCCACGTGTGCTCATCAACACGACCACCGGGCGTCTGCACAGTAGAGCCGAGCAGGCATCTGCGTTCGAATCACTGCCAATCTTCAACGCACTTGTATCATCGACAACGACACGCATCGACTACGCCCAGATCAAGCGCGAAGTGCGACAGTACTTCCGATGCTATCTCACAAGTGGAAAAAGAGCGAATCACTGTGCCAGCAGGTCATACACACAGCAGCATATGACCTAGATGACTCTCCGACTCATGACAAGGTGCAAACGTTCTGCAAGCTCGTTCGGGATGCCGGATTCACCCCGGTCGGTCAATGTCTTTGAACAACCTTGCAAATTGTCTCTCCACTCAGTACGACCTGCTCGGGGGAGTGCAGGACCTCCATGACGCCATTATCCTCAACCGAGAAGCACTCGACCTTGCCCGCAGGGACACTCTGGTCGCTCAGGATCATTGGACAACCTTGCACGCCACCTCCGCAATCGGTTCACACGTTCGAGGCAGTTGCAGGATGAGGAGGAGCTGTTCAGCTACACTCAACTCGTACATGTGCCCCAAATTGTGTCTTCCATCGATCTTTCTGCCGCTAGAGTGTGGATCCGCGTGGCTGAACATTTCTAGCATCCCACGATAGTCGCAGTAGACGCATTCCCTGCGCGTCTTCGTAAAGGTGCTCCTGCGCGTGCAGTCGAGCTTCTCGAACAAAGCCGGGGTGTCTTTCGGAGCCAGCTTACTCGACTCCATCACGATAACGGGCGTGGAGGGGTCCATGTTGTATCGACGAACCAGATCATTTCGTGTTCCATGCGGCCCTCGTTGCCATGTTCAAGTGGTGCGAGGGTTCCGCCATGATGATCGTTTTCCTCCGTGGTGTTCGCTCCGCATCGCAGCTCGGCGCTCTCGGGAAGAGCATCTGGGATACTCGTGCCTGGACACTGCAAGAATACATTACTGCCAAGATCATCCACTTCTACACAGAGGATTGGATATTCTATCTAGATCTGGGGTTGCCGAACCACAAAGAATCACCAGAAGTGATTTTGGAGATGGAGCAAGCCACTGGGGTATCTGCACAGCAATTGATGGCATCGTCCGGGTTAACCAGCATCCTTGTCTCGCATCGACCAGACAGACGACGCTGGTGGAAGACGTTGCATATTCATTGCTCGGCGTCTTCTCGGTGACTGCAACAGCTGCCTGCCCGCCCATATCACTGTATTCAACGAACTAGCAACACACCTTCCACCACCCATTCAGGATGCCGAGAGAAATAATGATCACCGAGTCGCACTCTTCATTCGACGTCGACCTGGCCCTGAGGCTATACGACCATCTTAATGAGCCTCCAGCACCTTGGTTCGCCGCGAGTCGGATGAAGCTTCCATGCATCACTTTCAAACTTCCATTCCTTTCATCCATTCGAACACGTTCTGGCTATGTTTATCGGCGCGGACACTGCCGCATTTGGGATGGTGGAAATCAAACAAGATATGACCTCTCTCGGATGAATTCGTTCACCCTTGGTTGGATACTCTCCTGGGGCACGAAGGTATACAGAGTGGCGTATTCGTGGAGGATGACGGCATGCCACCATCCTCACCGAACACGGACGATGAAGAAATCGACGACGATGCCTCTTCCCTTCCCAAACCCGGATCCCTAGTCCCGTGCGCACAGTGCCAATGGACAGAGAGACGCGAGCACGACGGCTCGTCGCCCGTCTCAGACAGCCACTTGGTGCACTCTTGGTCAGGCTGACATCGGAACTCGGCGTACGGTGGATCACAGGCAGGTGGCGCCCGATAGCCTGATCACTGTACAAGTTCAGGAGAAGGTCCTGTTGACTGATCTTCTCGACAATGTACGGACGATCGATGTTTTGTAACGTCTCGGATGGCAATCGACATGGTTCACTGATACTGCTACAGTGCTGTTTCAAAGTCATTGCGTTATGCGGGCTTGACATTGGCATGGGAGTTGTGCCATAAGCACGTCTCGCGTCCTAACCCCCATCACACGATAGGAAGCTTGCAAGCCAACAAGGCTGCACCAGGTGTACCCTTCCCAGGAAATCGCACCGCATGGAGAGAGAACTCAATCGCGCGCCCCGAAAGATTGGGGTCGTCAAGCAGCGAGGAGATTCATTACCTATCGTGCGACTGGGCATGGGTAATATGTTCGAACATGGGAGCTGCACCTTTCGCACGTCAAACCCATACAAACATGGGGGATACTTTGCAGACATGCCAACCTCAGGCTTGTCGCACGCGAGAAAGAAATCCATCGGTGGCGCGCCCAAATGATGCAAACACCTAAAGGCACAGCCCCTGACATTCCAATGCTAGGATGAAAAGATTATCATCTGTGATACCCGTACTCTTGTTACAGTGCCAAAAAAAAGGCAACGTTCCCACAAATAGCACTTTACACCAAGCGGAACAGTTTCGACCATTTACTCCAGATCAAAGAGCAAGACCTCTGCAATTCCCTGTCCATCGTTTTCGAGACGAAGCTCGGCACCTGGCTCGTATGCCAAATACGCTCCGTCTCCCTCCCGTAACTCAACCTGCGGCCCGTCAGCCTGAGAGCCGATCCTCAAAGTAACACCTCTCCCTGGGCCTGGATTGTATCCGGATTTTTGAATCACATGAATGTATCCTTTCGTGGTCCGACCGTTCCCGTGGACGAGGGAGACGCCTGGGTAGATCAGTGAGGCGTACATCCGGAGTTCCGAACGGATAGGCGCAGGCCCGCTGTCTTCTCTGCGAAGAGAAACCCCCGCGGCATTATCGGGGGCGACCTGAAGAACGAAACGGTTCTTCTTCTCTTCGTCCGTAAAGTGTCTACATGCGAGAGAGATCAGATCCGAAAGCAGAGGCGAAAGATGACCGGATATGAACACACCTCGTGAAATAGGCAGGCTTGCCTCGACCTTGTCCAGAGCGAGGTGACGCCCAGATCTGGCAGAAATAAGCTTCGTTCCCTCTGTGGGCCTTCTCAGAATGCGAGATTCCTGTTCCCGTGGAGGTCATCTGGAGTGCACCACGGGAGAGGATCTCCGTGTTGCCCATGGAATCCTGACTATCCGAGAAACGATGATTCGCGACGATGTACGGAGATAGGAGAGATGGGGGATGCTTACTGCTCGAGCTTACCCCCAATGACATAGGAGAATATTTCATAATGCTGGTGACTGTGTGTGCCAAACCCTGTGTGGGCGGCGACGCGGTCCTCATTGAGGACACGAAGGGAACTGAAGGACTCGTGGCGAGGGTCAGAATATCTAGGGTTTGATACTCAGTTTAGAGACGATACAGCGGTGATGGATACGAACCCAGCAAAAGCAAACGTATGGAAGGTCTTCAACCAGCCGTGGTCTGCATGACCCCGCTCGTTGCTGAGACGCGGGATGATATGGATGCCCTTGTCGGAACTCATTATCGCGGTTGCTGAAGAAGAAGATCGTATAAAAGGGGATGGTTTGTGGAGCGGATCAAGGCTGTGCAAGAAGTTGGAGCGGAGGCACCTGGATGCCACTACGTTGATGGGGAGGAAAATGTTGTCACAATATTGATGCAAGAGACAACGTCGGTAGGTTTTATATCCAGTGTCGGATTCATGGAACCGGGGCTTAATGTAGGCTTACGGGAGGGATTGAACCGACTTGGTCGGGATTTACCTTTCAAAGTGATCGTACACCCACGCGTTCACACGAAATTGCTAATGCGCAACTTTGGCTTGGTCATGCAGGTCAGACTCTGGTCGGAAACAGATGTCTTCGTTAGTAACACGCCGGGCACCAACGCTTTCCTTAGACCTCTTCCTGCAAATCCGCGGAATGAGCTGCAGCCACGAGATACACCACATATCATTTGTGCCTTTCCCCGACACCGCTTCGTCTCCTATCCGATTATGGTATTGAGCTTTGCACGACCCCCGGAAATTAAAGTCAGCTGGAGTTGTAAGCAACACCGGTGACCTGCGCGAAGAGGATCGTTTGATCACGCTTGGCCACTGCTGTAATCTTCACCTCCTGATCACGTACGGTCTCCCGTAGGATACGCGACAGTCGTTCCTGCTTCACACCCTTCTATAAGATCAAATCCGTTCGCTTCACCTACTCCATGGAACCACTGATCAGCCGACGATTATCGAAAAACACGCAAAATTTCCTTTTTCGACAGCCATCTTCCAATCAGAACTCTCAGGTGGCCAATGGAAAGTTACCATACGATTTATCACGTTGCTGTAGATGGAATTTGTACTATCCAGTCACTGGCCGCGATCGTCGATATCGTAATCTTGATGGCAATGTCCTCTTCATTGTCGCCCTGATTACGTGGGACCAACTACCACACAGCGAAGCACGCACCCGGTTTCCGGACTACCAGTGATCATCAAGTGAAAGATAGTTTTGTTCTCCCCTCACCTCGCAAAACTTGCATCGAGTACCGAGTCCTCCCGGTCGCTGAGCGCTGAGCCTTAAAGATAATGATATGGGAACCGAGTCGAAATTCTGAACGTGCGTCAGATACTGCGCTACCAAGACGCTCCCGTGGCGCAATCGACGCAGCGATGACCAGTCCATCTTGGACGATGACGCTGGCGGGTCGAGCCACGAAGCAGCAATGGGTCGGGGGCGTAACCCAGGAGACAATCCATCGCCACTTTCAGGGAAAGGAGACAAGTGACAAAGACGACGTGACGGGGTCGCTTCTCGTGCTCTAGGTGACATTGTCCGACGTCCGTCCGTCAGCGCTGAGTACAAGCACGATTCCACGATGCAGGTCTAGGTTTATCTGACAGTCGCGATCACGACCCGAGGCATCGGCGTCGTCCAGCCAGAGATCATCCGCGGAGACTTGTCGACCCGAACGGTCCCTACTAGCTAGACTCCTCCTCCTCTGGCATTGCAGGTAAGAGTTGTCGCAGTTG
Source organism: Boletus patriciae (assembly GCA_038093075.1). Lineage (NCBI taxonomy): Eukaryota > Fungi > Basidiomycota > Agaricomycetes > Boletales > Boletaceae > Boletus > Boletus patriciae. The sequence goes on along the minus strand of JBBPRK010000210.1, from coordinate 2,572 downwards.
CGCAAGGACAAAGAAACCAGCGGCGGAATCGAGTGGTAAGAGGCGTCCACGCGTACGAACCCATTTCGTCGAATAAATGAATTAGTTTATTAAGTATAATCACCTGTACGAGCAGGAGCAGTATTCCCAAAGCCCGCACGACGTGATGGCGTCAGTACAACACCCATACCCAGCTACCAAAATCTGGAGTCTTCGGGCGGTAGCTCCCGTAACATTCGGAACATGACGATATTGGACGTCAGACTCGAGAACTGGAAACCCACGTTGGTAAGCAAGATTGGACACGTGGCGGAGAAAGGGTGACGTACGCCATTCCCGATAAACACGTCCGCGCGCTGACCGACCAACATATCCATAGCTTGTGCGACGGGCTTGGCTTCCCAACCAAGCCGTAGATCGCGGCTATTCGTCACGGAATCCCACTTTTTTATCCCCATGAGTGCCCCCTTCAGGTCGTCCAACCACGCCGTATCGCCGTTTGTCATGATGTAGATTCTCTTGAGCTCTTTCTTTCCGCCATATGTCTTCTTCTGGTCAGCAAGCACCTGACGCACCCTATCCACGATTTGTTCAATCGTCGGGAAACATCGTTCCAAATAATATTGCATGTTGGCTTCGGTCGTCTGACCCCCACCCCCATCGTGAGGGGGATGGAATTTATCAGGTAAAGTAGCGAATTGGTTGAAACCGTTCCAGTCCGATGACCAATTCGCAAGGTGTGTGCAGTGGCTGGCAAAGTCACCTCTCCGGATATGCAATACGAGGAGGCCTGGGATTGGATCTATCTTTGACGCAAGTAGGATCGGCTCAACATTGTGCAACTCCTTTGAGGTCGGAGGTAACGATGATGGCCGCAGATAAGACGGCAGGAATCGGAAGGACTTGGTGGTAGCCCCAAAGAGGTGTGCATTGCGAGTAAACGTTTCCAAAACAAGCGGCGACCACGAGAAATTCCGGAAGATCGGTGACTTGGACAGGCGGGGCCATATTGACAGAATCCGCTTCGAACCAAATTGCCTGGGCGTTCGTCCTCAGTTATCATGGCACCGTATCAGCGTGTCAAAACGCACCATATGTCGAAAAGTTGAGGTGAACCCAGCTGGATTTCGACGCACGGGTCATTGATAGAGTTGAGCTTCTCGACCCACGAGTCGAATACCCGCGACGTAGGCATATCATATCTGGCAGACCCACTTACGACCTCATTGCTGTCCACGATGATTGGGTTCGGGCACACTTTCTTGAAGTATTCCTTGTGAACGGCCCGAGGTGTCGGATCCCCAGGATCAAACGTAGAGCCAATTATAGGACCTGAAACATCCCAGTCAGGCGCGAGAGAGCTATGAAAGTAAAAACACACCGCTGATGATCGCCGAAAGGGGAATTCGGGCAGGAATTAGTTTGCCATTGTATTCCACATACTCCGGACCGTCGAGAGCCCATGTAAAGTTATCAAAGACAAACCTGAAGAAGGAATAAAGCGCTGTCATCATTTCGTTTCTACTCGGGGTACTCGGAGCGACTCACGCTCGATTTGTCTCGTGTGCTAGGAGAGCGTTGAGGAGGAGCTCCTGCATGAAATTTCCCCACCCCGATTCTGCGAGAGTTACTCCCAGTGGCCACGAACAAGCAAACAGCGATGCTCACGAACGACGTGATTGGGTGCCCAGAAAAATTTCGCATCTCGACCCTCTGGGAAAGGTAACGAAAGGTTGTTCTGTGGTAGGTGTCGTTCGTAGTCGTGGTAGGCTTCGTAAAGCGGAGGTAAGGGGTAATCTGCTGGGATTTCTTCACTCGCCGGCGAATCTTCCCGGGTGTGGCGGTTGTAGAACCAGACTAGGGCCCAGAAAGACAGGAATAGGATGGTGAGTAACCGACAACACCGTCTGAGGAGGCGTGAGGTCGAGGCGGGTCTGGTATCAGACACCTTGAGAGGAAGAATTTGGGCGGGATGTCTTGGGCTCTTGCCATGTGGCATCGTTGGGATGGTGGCTGACCGAAACCTCAATGAGTGGAGCAGCTCGCTACATGGCGGGCTTCAAAATCTCAATCACAGGCTACGACGCCGAGCATAAGTTTGCACGACGTCCAAGGTAGCCACAATCCCATGGTATTCTTTCTAGAGGCCGTCGTATTGCGCCCAAACACCCCGAGAAGCCCATTGCGCGCTTGACGTTAGCAAAGGGGCCGCTTCCGAATCGCACGGGACAATCCAGTCAACATCAAAGAAAAGAAATCATGACATATCGAAGGCCCCTCTAGATACGGCTTGACTCTGCTTCCATGCTCGCACCAATATCGTGCGTACCACCGCCCTTGAACGCCATCAACAACGTGCACCCCTCACGACGCCGTATTGCAGACCTGACCTGACCACCCTCACTCCGTTGGGCATATTTTTAGCCAGAATGCATATGGTGCCCAAATTGGTACAAGAACCACGGAAATGTTGAGCAAGTCCCGTCAGCCATGCTGTCGCTATGTATGTATGATCCTCACACACGCACGCACACAGGAATTTCATCAATGCCGCGATATGAAGGCGCATCGTGGGTAAAAATGCAGGATTTCA
>JBBPRK010000209.1:0-31073 GCA_038093075.1 Boletus patriciae | reverse complement strand
AGACTGTCCATTAGCATAAATACGAGCAAACCAAGCTCGGCCTCACCGGCATGGACAAGAGCAAAGGGCTTAGTTATCTGAGACATATTCTCGTAGTATATAGGTCGAGGTAGCACAAGGGGACTTCCAATTCGAATCTTCGTCCCCGGCCCCCACAAAGGGCTTTCCCGCTCGAGTTCTAAGTCCCCTCGCGCATTCGTCGTCCCACGACAATGGTCACTAGTTCCACCACTGGCGGGGCTTCTTTCTTCGGCCTTCACATGTCTTCATCATCCACGCGCAGTGGGAGAGCCTTTTCTATGGGAAGGAACTTAGCGTAGAGCAAGCTAATAGCACCCAGCGTAAACTACATCCAGACGACAACTATAACAACTTTATGAAGCAGGTTTGAAGCGAACTAATTCAAGCTCCTTGCTTACAGTAACTTCCCGACAGGCTTTACGGTCGCAATCAATCGTCTATCCAACCACCTCTACAACAGTGGCGTCCACTTCCGATACCATCTCTTCTGGCTGAGCGTTCGGCGCTGCTCAAGCATGACTATCAATGAGTTGCAGCGTGAGTTTTGTGTTATTTTTTGGATGAGGATCAGCCTCAGCCTCAAGGTGTGATAAAGACCGTCTTCGAACCAGGCCAACACTGACCCAGTCCGAGCGCGGTTGCGAACGCATTCGGGAATAAAGCGTTACATACATATTTAAATACTGTAGTACATCCGCGGACGCGTAGATGGTGTGTTTGCTTTATGAATTGCACTGGAGACTAGCAATCACCTCCGCGGCATTAGTCAATGAAGAATTGGTAGGCACTTCGCCATGCTTTGTTTCCGCCCCGCTCGATGACATCCTGGGCGACATAATAAGCATGCGAAGTCCGGAGGTGCGCTTCTTTCAGAGCTTACCCCATGGCAAGGGATTATCCGGTCAAAGTCCCAGGAAGCCACCGTCTTTGCGTCGCGTTTCATCGCTCTACAGACGGTGTTCAAGTCCAGCCAAGAGCTAACAAGCCTACAGGCACTGATCCAACTCACTCAGCGTCGACGGCGACATTTTGAATGACTTTCTGGTGAGCCCATGAATTCGGCTTCAAAGTTGCTTGAGGGATCCATCTGGATGATTTCGAGTACTAGGGACAGTTAAACAGAATCATTCGACGAGCGAATTCATGCCACCCACTTGTTCAGTTGCTGGTAGATTGAACAGCAGGTCTGCTTGAATCAAAGACCTGGAAGCGACGTGAAGGAATGCCACATCTTTATTTCTAATGCCAGAGAAATAACTAGGGCTGGCTGAGCCCATGCTCGGCAATCTGCTTTTCCTGGTAGACGTACCAGTGCTTGATCTTGGAAACGGGATTAATTGTGCTTCCAGGGTACGCCAAGGATACTTACATCTTCTTCGAAGCCATACCGCGTGTTGGGTGGATCGCGACCCCAGACTGACACAGGGTTGTAGTTCACATCGCTGCATCATAATGACTCGAACCAAGAGTCAATACTCACGTCCGTCGAATGGGAACGATTTTTCGTCCATTCTCTTGACCGTATCTTCCACTCCAATGACCTTTGCATTAGGGTACGCCATTTTAAACTCCAACAGATAGAGATGGTGGACGATATCCGGATTGATGATGTACCTGGGCATGTGTCGATACGATCGAGTAAGAACATTCAAAAACTTACTTAACGGGACCGAGCTCATTGATCTTGGTTTTCGTTGCATGGTCCAGAGGCGTCGAAGCGAGCACCCAAACGCCTCCGTCTCTTAATTTGATAGCCGTCGATCTACCACCGATAGGAAATACACCATATCTAGCAAACGGACTAGAGGAGAGGTGAATCACTGGGTTGCTTCGTCCGGTGCAGAACAAACAAACCGAGAGAACGTCCAAACATTCTTGGTAACCTGTTTGACCACATGGTAGCGTAACTTGGATATCGGGAGTGGAAGAATGTTACCTCGCGGATAACAGTATCTCCCATGCTTCTAGCGATTTCTTGACTGGTCGATTTGGTGGAAGCCTTCTGGGGTGGAGGTTGTAGTGTCACCCGTGTGAGGCGAGGTATAGGGCAGGATATAATGATGACGTCAGACTGGTGCCCTGAAACACGCCAAGAAAACGCGAAAGATCGTGGTGTATTTTGACCATGCATCGAGATAGGGTAAGTAGTAGACTAGAGTAAGTGTGTTTTTAATCATATTGTACATACGCGTAATCCAACTGAAGAGCAGAAATATTAATGATGGTACTAGCCGAGTACCCGGCCATTCGGAGCACTCTGATAAAACGTGGGCGAATCATAAATGAACGCATCGAGCTCTGAATCAGAACCGCTATCATCCCCAGAATCGTCCGAATATTCATTCGGTTTGCCGATATGAAAGACATCCGTGTATGGCGTCTGAGGTGCATCGTTGGAATTGTCCGTCGATCGGGCGATGATGGATGCTACGCGTTCCTCCAATTGCTGGCTCGGTACCAAAATACGGGAATGCGGTTTCGTGTTTTGGAAGAATTCACTCAGCTCGTGAAGGTCCTGAACCAACACGCCGAGGTCTTCATCCAGTGCGTCGGCGAACGAAATGATCTGCGAACGCGACTCCAGATCGATATACGAAGGTCGCGGAGCACCGATGCACGTTTGCGTGACTGCCATCATGTTGTTCCTGCAAATAGATCTCCGCGATTTGACTCGAGGGATACACCATCCCGAATCTTCCGGAACGCCGAAGATCTCTCCTTCGTCTACAAGGGTAGTATTAAATGAGGAATGCATGCTCATCCGGAGAACGTTGCGGGAATTTTGTCCCCCAGACACCTTTGTGGGCTCTTCAAGAACGTCAAGTGCTTCGGCAGCCAGGTCTCCCTCAACAAGTCTCAGCAACGGCATGAGATGTTCGGTTGCAAGCGAGTGGCCTGCATTTCGCGGGTCGCGTTGCTGAAAGAACGCCTTCAGCACTTGCATGGTGTGAATGCGTACCCAATTCTCCTTATTGAGAACCAGGCCCAGAAGGAGCGTGGCGATGTCCGACCAGCGCGTAGCCGAATAATATTCGCGAAGCCCAGCGATGGACTGTCGAAGGAAGTCATCCTTAGTGCGGAAGCGATTCTTGACGAAGGAGGTCATGATGCGAGAGATGGTGTCCTGGCCTTCTTGTGAAGCAAGGTTGGCGATGGACGTGCAAAATTCGTCGAGGGCAGCATCGCGGTTGTCGCCAGACATGGAATGCAAGCACCACGGAAGGGAGACGGTGAAAAGGTCGCAAACACGACGTTCGGAGAGTTCGATGAGCCGGGAGTCTGAGATTCTGGTCAGCCGCTGAAGTATTGCGAAGGTGTCAGCCATCGTGGTGGCCGAGCGCAAGCCGCCCAGGAGGCATGTTTGTAAGCTGTACGCGTCGTTCCAAGACTCTGAACGCTGAGCGAGTACTGACTCGTAGAACTCCACGTTCTCCAAATCCAACTTGCCAAGTAACACAGTTAAGAGCTTGACCGCTGCGGCGAATTCCGATTCAACAACTGTCAGGAGACATGATGCTGTTGCCCAGAAGAGACGGGGGAGGAGAGTGGGGTTGAGATCATCCGAAGCAACAGAGACCACAAGCGTGGAGATGATCGCCTCAGCAAAGTGGTGGAGCTCGGTCTCATCATCACTGATGGTCGTGCATAAGCGACTAAGTATATGCCCGAGGACGTCTTGAGAAAGAGGAACCTTCAGTAACCGGAAAACCTGAAGAGACCGTCTGGCGATGCTGCGAATATGGCAATGTTCAACGTAGGGTATCAATAGGGCAGCTAGGTTGTTTGCCAGGTCGGGGACGGATTGCCCAACGACAGACACCACTTGGTCGACGATGTACTTCATGCGAGGCATAGCTATCTCCTCTGCATCACTTTCTGACCAGAAAAGGGAATCTCCCTGGCGCTCCATAGTCGTGATGATTGACAGCAGAGACGCTCGTGCATGTTGTCCCACCTTGTCAGTAGCTGATGGATACCGGGGTACGCAAGCTCTCATCAGGTGAAACAGCATGCGACGCGCAGCTGATCGTAGCATTGAGACCCTGTGATCCAGATGACAGAAGATGGCCGAAAAGATGATGGGTATCTGTTCGTGGTTTGTCCACATGCGTTCGAGCGAGACATAGCCAATATACACCATTGCATACTGAGCGGAACCCAAGAGTTGGCGGGGTTGATCGTCCGCGAACAGCACATCAAGATCGGACCACAGCTCGAGTTCCTCTGGAGTCGGTTGCTCCAGTCGGTGCTCAAATGTAGGGAGCATCCTTTCCGGCCCGCAAACGCTGCATAACTCCTGGAAAATCTGTACACCTGCCGCTGAACGAGACAGGCACGCAATAACCTCGGAGGCACATTTGACGAAGGCATGCGTTGCGACCTTGAGGGACTCGTTGACTAGGAAGGACGCAACAGCTCGCCCTGCTAACGGGTCCGGCACCTCAACAAGCCGAGCCCAAATCGCGGCGATTTGCTCGGGCTGTGCATCGCCATATCGTTTGGTAAGAGCGAGCAAGTGATACACAACCAGGCAGCCCTTCGATGTCAAGGCCAGCTTTGATGTGTCAGGCGCACTAATCTCGAGGTCTGGCATCCAGTGTTCCAAGCCTTGTAGCATGAGATGACAAACTCTTTCGTTGCCATGGCGGTGAACACGTAGGAGTAGTGCTGTGACCTCCGTGAGGACATCAAACGCTTGCTCTGGATGCTCCCCTGCAAGACACTCCCCAACCAGTCGATGGGCTTGAAGATAAACGCTCGGGGTATGATTGGTCACCATTGTTTCGAGCTCCGCCATGGCAATTACGCCTGCGGCCTGCTCATGAATGGCTACAAGAACATTGAACGCATGCCGTCGTATGGTGATGTCTCCGTGACATAGGTTTGCTAATCCAAGGCAGGCAACCTGGGCAAATGTGAAAGGGTGGCCAGATGCGTTGCAGATCACATCCACGATGATCTCAAAGAACGCGGCACTGCTCAGTGTAGTGGTCGTGGCGTCACAGAACCCTCGACGAAGGACGTCCACTAGTAGTCCCGCGTTGGGGTGAGGCAAGATGAGAAGAGACCGTAGTGCTTTTCTGAAAAGGAAACAAATGGGTCAAGTACAACTTTTCCCGACAAATAGGAAAGCTTACTTGGCACAGGTCACCAGTGGAGCTTGGGCATCCTCAAACACAGCGTGAATTCGATCCAGAATATGAGCAACCTCGAGGGGTTTAGGGACATCTGCAATGGGACGTTCGATCGGAGAGGTCAAATCAACAGTGTCGGCCGAGCGATAAGCCTTTTGCTATAGCATCCAGTTAGTCGGGTGTTGCGCTCCGGAGGAAAATTACAACTTACACAAAGAGACGATAGGGCACCAACAGACGCATGTGACAACAGCTTGGTCTCGTGTTGAAATCGCTCGCCAGCGTCTGACTCGGCCTCAGGGTCTTTAATAGCTGCGGCAGCAGCCCTTTGCATCAAGATGAATCTTGTTTTGGCGGATTCGTTCTGTGGACCATATTGGCACCATTCTTCGCACATACGGTATAGAGAGAGATGGATATTGGGAAGGGTGCCGTCCACCTCAGGAAGATCCTCCGAAGCGTCGAACAGACGCTCAACCAGCCCGCAGAAATAGCGCCGCAGTCGCTGTAAAGAGTAATTATCACGGTTGTCGGCTACAAGCAGGAACGCCTGTGTGTTCCTGACGAACTTGAGCGCGTGGGACAGAGCATCTTCCTTACTCGACGACCTTAGAGAGTGAAGGTGGGGAGCGGTGAGGTAGTAGATCCGACCGACTGCTGAATGCAGACGAGCTTGTCGACGAGAATGGTTCCCAGTCGCAGGCGAACCTGGCTTGGTGCGACCATCGTCATAAAATTGACGAGACGCGAAGAGGTTGAGATCCTCTAGTAGTTGAGGATACCCTTCAACAGGAAATGCACTGACAGACAACACAGCTGCATCTCGGAATGGTGTATAATCAGCGTCCAGGAATGGCGTCAGGTGCTTAAATAGGTAGCGCGTTGTCGACATTCTTTCGCGCTCGAAATTTGATTCCGAAGGGGCACGGGTGTGCTCACGACCCGCCTGCGTCATCGCGAGTCGATTCTCCGACACCGCCGCGGTGGAGCAGAGCACCCTAGTCCAGAAATACCACTGGTCGATAAGTGTCATGTTTTCTTTTACCAACTTGTACCCGTCCCGTTCCGTCGAGCGGGAGGACTGCATGCGACCGCTGGAAGATATTCCAGCAAGTCGGAGCATCGTAGGGTGATACCGTGAGGTCGCCGCTTCGACAACAGCCCTACAATTTGGGATGAGTTTGCCGCAGGTTGATTGCGAAGCCCGCATGAATGCTGGATAGATGAAGCGCCATATCTTGCGGTCTTTCTCTACGCTGCTGTCCGCGATTCGGAGAAGAGCGTCTGGCTTCGCGGACCTCCTCCACTGCTGGAGACGATCTAGCTCGGCGCGATCGAGTAACTCGTCGAAACCCTGAAGGAAGGGGCATTCCTTTGTGTCGTTCTCGAACAGTGATGAATATAAGAATGAGAAAGGTGTGGAATTGTTGGCCGAAGTGCCCTCGGGAGCGAGATCCTTGCAAAGGGGAATGAGCGAGCGTACCAGCTTGACCCCAGCACAGCGGATGGGCATCAATTCATATGAAAGGAGGAAAAGAGCACCGAGTGCAATCCCTTCGGCCTGCTGAAGAACACCCTGTAAATCGTCCCCAGCCATGTCCTGCTTTGGCTTCTGAGGGAGCCCGATAATCCACGTATCCACCACGCCAGTCCAGAGATTTAATAGCCTCGCACTTTCGAGGCGAATCCGATGGCCAGTTCCCTCCCGTTCGACATGCTTTGGATCAAACAAGAACGCGGTGAAGCATTTAAGCACCGTTGGCGCATACAGCGCATCTTTCATGAACCTTCTCAGAGCCGCCCCTGCAACTTCGCCCACCCGCGGTTCGACATGCACGACGCCACGCAAAAGCATATCAACCGCGTCGGGAAGAGAGATCGACGGGGTGTGTAAGCATCGTGGCCATGATTGATAGCACGTCTGCAAGATGCTGATGTGTGAAACTAGGTGGTTCGGATACGCGAAGGCTCCCTCCGGATGTCGACGGATAACCAAATTATGGGACTCCTCGAATGATGATGCACTACTAGATGCAGAAGAACGTGCCAGCGACCATTGTTCGTCAAAGACGGACATATAACCGACCACCTTGAAACATGCCTGTGTAATGGTAGAGGTTGCCGCACCGAAACGGTCGACAAAGTCCTGAATGCCAGGTTTCGAGAGTACAGAAGCCGGAAGAACATCAGAAGAGGAAGGGTAATCGTCCCATGAAGGTATCGTCGAAAAATCTGCACTGGATGGCCATGTTGGCGTCGGTTCCTCGCGTTCGAGGCCATGTAACGTCAAGAGGGTCGCCTGTACCAAGATCCCAACACGCTCAGGGGCCAATGCGCCGCTCGCACTAGTAGAGTCTTGCAGGAGCTCCATGCAGAAGTCGCGGCCATACTCGAAAAAACGAGAGACGATAAAGTGGACAACACAGATGAACGGTTCAAGGTGTTCTTCAGGTGGAAAGACGGATGGCCGTCCTGTAGGGAAGAAGTGCTTCAGGAGCCCATCTAATTTTGATGTCATGGTCGATGCAGGCTCTTGGCAACGATAAAGATATGTCCAGATTAGGCGGACTGTCCCATTCATAATGGGGACGCGGTACGGTTTGTCCTGTGGAATGGGTGTGTGAGCAAGCCAAGGTTGAGCGATCGAAGTAACTTGAGACGGCACCTTCAATTTACTGATTCCGTACTCAAAACAAGCCATCCAGTGTTTTAGGAAAAATTGATGCGGCGCCACGCATAGTGCTGTAACTGCCAGGGGATACGCGACATGCCAATATCGAGGCTTTGACATCATCTCCTTTGCACGAGGGTAAATCTTCTCTATTGCTTTCTCCCACTGCGGGTGGTTTACTTCTGCTTGAGCAGCCTGCAGAGAAATTTATTCAGATGTTATCAACCTGGGGGTCATGTTCTCACCTTGCCAATAGGATGCAACAACCTTGTGAGCGTTTCTGCAAAAGCCATTTTGAAACGTAGACCGTGTGCGTTCTCGAATGATTTTGCCAAGGATTCCATGAATTCAGCACCTTCTTCGAATGCCTCTGGGGGCCAAACCTTTCGATCACATTAGATTCCTACGATGAACCACATGCCTTGCTCAGGAACATATTCAAACGTACTTTGATTTGTACATATCGCAAACCTTTCACTAGGTTCTCGAACTTCGTGTCCAAGTCCTTCGCGATTTGTCCGTGTGCCACAGGGGCAAGTTCGTTGAGGAACCGATCTGTGACACTCAGGAATCTGTGTCAAGGTTAAAACGAAAGGAATATCATTAGCAATAATCCATTCGACGTCCATGTGTGCGTCGGCATGGGAGGAACCCACCTTAGGCCAGCTAAACATCCTAGGACCCCCGCATATAGATCTCCGCACAGCTTGTAATTGGGGTTCATGCTCAACAACGGCCGTCTGAACTGTTCAAAAATGGTCTCCTCCAGGCTATATCCCATCGTATCACTAAGTGCATTCGCAGGAAGCATTGAGAGAACGGCGGCCAGTGCTCTACACATGACATAGATTGCAGCGAGAGACCCCCGTTCAGATATCTGAGAGTGCCCAGATCGGTTGGCTGGAGAGTCGCGTATACCCCGACGCCAGCGCATAATGGCGTCTATGACATTCTTGGCGCGCTTCTGTGCGATCTTGCCAAGGGATTGAAGGAGTTCGTCGAATTGTGGATCGAGGGTGGGACCGAAGAAGTCGGTCAATATCGGATCACTGTCCTAAATACCAAACAAGTATGTGTCAATAGCGAGTCACGATAAAAAGATACGAGAATGATAGAAGGTCCGTGACGTGGCACCAAATCAGAAAATGCTTACCGGACTTTCGCGCACAAATGCGTCGATCTTTGCTTCGGCGAGGGTAGCAAATCGAATGAAAACTGCATGGAGCGCGTAATCCGCGGGACTTTTCGACGAACTGTGATCTTCACTCTCGTCCTCTGAAATAATTGGACTCTCACTCCGTGGAGCGACCAGTGATTCAGGGACACGCGGAACGGGGGGTGGCGAACTTGGCGAATGGCCAAAAGTGAATGCGTGATTTGGGTTATGGCCAAACGGATAGCCATGGCCGGGGTCACTGCCATTCTCCGAGCCAAAAAACACTGATCCGGAGTGTGAATGGTGCGAGCGCGCTGTAGAATGCCCACGGGGACGAGACGTAGACCGAGAGGGACGTGATTCACCAGGCGTCGGAGGGCGTGGATGCTGATGCGGAGGACTGGCGGCGCTACTTTGCTTCGATGTTGCGGTGATAGAGTGGGCGAGTGACGAGGTTGATCTGTTGAACGGATTCTTCAAGATCGGGTACACCTGGTGATGATCCAAGCTAGGGAGCGGAGGTACGTCGGCGTGGTTCTTTAAAGTGGACTTGAACGCGTTTCGAATGGAGGCGAAGGAAGGCTTTTTGCTGAACGAGGATGGGCCTGTACCCGTGGAGGTGGTGGTGGAGGTGGTCGCGACTGACGACTGGGGAGCGTGGGCAAAGGGCCGCCGTGGGGCGTGGTCGAGAAAGGAGTCATCGGAGGCAAGAGAATCACCCCGTGTGTGTGCACTGAAAAAACTTCTTTCCGCTGCTACCGCCGTCGTCGGGGTGAGGATAGTCGGCGACTCTGTTCCGCTTGGACTGCCAAACCCAAATACACCAGAACGCCCAAACGGAACTGGGGTCGTTTGGAAGTCATCCTCATCCAAGTCTGCACGATGGGTGAGCAGCTGACAGGTAGGACAATCCAAGATTTACCTGGAATCGTTATCTGCAAGCCTTCAGAGCCCATCAAAACCTCGACGTCGCAATCAAAGCCACTAGCCGAACAATTGAACTTGCGTGTACACACAACACTTCCTCTTTGGTATATTTGACCCCTAATCGTGTCTTTCGTGTCGTACTAATGCCTACGGACAGGCATTGCAATAGGATCTTCGTCTCATCCGACCCTTCCGCACGTCGTCGTCTGACCCCACAGTGGCAGTACTACCTTCCGGTTTCGTCAGAATTTAATTCCCTCCTCTTGTCGGCACCGAATCACAAATAAAACGAGGAGCTATCCATTTCTAACCTGGACTAACAAAGTGAATTTTTCTACCTACGTAAGGATCTGGGTAGCAGGGTAACCAGCGAGAGCCGTAGAAATCGCCTTGGCCAAAATGCTAATAACAGGATGTTAGCAAACAGAGGTACAAAGTGCGTCAAAGCGCTTACTCGTGGACAGTAAACATCGGGTGGAGTTGATTCAGCCAGCTGGGTTGTTCTATCAGTCAAAAGATCCAAACGAACGCTAAAGCGACTCACAAGTAGGTCGACACGGGCGCACATCCCTCCACCTGATAAGTAGTGGTAGGAGTACCGTTCTCGTAGGCAGTACAATACCCGGTGACATTCACAAAGCCGAACGTCCGCCACTCATCAAGAAGAGTGTTGAAGACGGGTTGAGTGTCAAAAACCATGACGCTGCCGAGATCAGTATGGTTTGCCTGGAAGTTGCGCACGCTTTGCGTCAACTGGGTGTTGTAGTTGGCGATGTCAGTACCCATTTGTGCTGCTGCCTGAGGCCCCTCTTCAAGGTAGTATGGTGCACGGTGAAAAGGCGGTGCTGTCAAGAACAGGAAGTCACGAGCACCCGCATTGTATAATTCATCCACCTTTGAAGCGGTTCAGTCGTGTAAGCCTGGAAGCAAATCATCGCTATACCTGTGAGAAGAGCCGGTCCATCAGGGTACCGTAGAACTGGAATTGAGTGATGTTCGTCTATTAATGCATCGACAGGTCAGATGTGTCCTAGCAGTGGCCTTTGGAAACACCAACCCAGTCAACCGAGGATCCGAGATCGTTGATGCCGATCCAAATAGCAAACAAACTGTTCGTGGAATTCCACTCAGCTCCTGCGGGTTTTGATGCCAGATACTCTTCAAATTCGGAAACCTGGTCGACAACCGATCTGGTAGATGGCGGTGAGGATATACATAAAGGAAAGAGTTTTGCAAAACACTTACAATACCGTAGGGTCATACGGAGGAACCAGAGCACTGTCGATGGTCGCACCGTCATACGCCAGATTAAAGGTCTACATTGACAGATAGTTAGTCTCGACCTCTTTCTCACAACCATCGTGCTAACCTTGATCGCGGTTTGATTGTAAGTGCTGGCTACAAGACAATTAATTCACTCGACGGAAGCTATACGGGATATCATCTTACTCAAAAATTCAACCCAGTTCGGTCCATTTGAAAAAGTCTAAGCCAATGTGACCGCTGTGATCGGAGCATGGGCAATTTACACTCACGTGTCCTGGGTCTGTGGAATTTATACCTGCCGAAACGTTGTAACCGTCTGCGGTGTACGAGTCCCCGAACACAAACATGTACTCGGTGACATTCCAAGGGATCGCGGACGCGACGGGGATGGAGAACAGGCTAGCAGTCAAGGCGAGAAGACCGTGATGAAACATGCTCAGCCTCAGAGGAATTGTACGATCTCTGACTCCATTAGTAGTCCTGGCTCTTTATAATTGTCACGGAAATAATTCAAGCGCTTACGGTTCTGGCAGCCTGGAGATCAAGCCAGCTTCGCACGGTGGTGCGGGCGTAGTTCCCTGTAGCGATGGGGATATATCGGCTAAGGTGTTGCACACGCGCACAAAAGTTCGCATCGATTATACTTGAACTTCGACTGTCAACACCAGATGCGTTGCCACCCTGAGATTGACGGAACCAAAGGCTGTTCTAGGCTGAATCTAGCCAAGGCTCGAACTTGATGCCATTGCCGCCATCACCTTTCAGCGCCGAGTAGGCCCATTTATTTGTATGTGGCTGGAAGGGAATCTGGCATGTAATGAGCTTCAAATGATGTGTCCACTGATCCGATGCTCTCGGAGCAGTCTTTTTTTTCAATGATGTGAAGAGGGGGTTCGGAATTCCCACTACTATCGCTTACCACATACTTTGCCTCCCCACATACTTTGCCGTTGCTTCAAATACAATCCATTTCTTCAACAACTCATGTCCCTTACCGAAAAACAATGTACCTACAGTATACACTGCTATTGCGGACTTGAACGAGCTGATTCCATGCAGTTTTCGTCGAGATACAAAAAATAGCGTGACAGTGGTCAAAATCACACTGTGACGAACGTGCCATGGGTGGCCGAAGCGGAACCTGAATTTCCGATCAGCCTGCCACAGGCACGCTAGCGCTCAAACAACGACGTTGGACGGTCCGGGTGGCTCCCGGGATGGGGCGGTCGAGGAGCGAGCAGGCACTTCGATCCTCCAAAGCCCCCAACTATGAAGCTCGTATCCAAGCAGCATTGTCCGGCATTGCCCAGGGCCTTTATCGTTCGTACACCTCAGCTGCGAAGACACTCGGATTGTGTACCATACACCGAGCGGGACTTGAATTCGGCATGGTGTGACAAACCATGACATGTGGTGACATTTCGTGACCGGCCAACTATGTGGGGAGGCAAACTACGTGGTAAGCGATAGTATGGATAGCAACCACTCCGTCCAGGTTTCCCAAGCCCCGCGCACAGTCGCGTCCCTTTGACTACTATTAAAGCACCATTAATCTGAAGATGCCGTCGTCTATTGGTTGACAGCTATCAGTGTATCACTGAGACGTGGCAACGAAAATAGGACACATTTTGTGTTTATGGCTTTTGTTTCGTGCAACCAATCAATGCTTCCTCACGACGTCCGCGCATCTCAAACACAGATCATCTTCCTCGTGCCGCGTGTACGTCCAGCAGCGAGGACATTTATGCAGCGAGGCAGGTCGGATATGAAGACCTATTTCAGCATCCGAGCCTATCGGAATCCTTAATCCCTGGTAATGCGTGACAATGTCTTGGCATACCTGGTATACTTAGCGAACTACTATAGCCCCACGCTGGAGAATCCGTCCTCGCATCGACCTTGCCCGTCAGCGTCGCATCGGAGACAATGAAGAGGGTCCTTAAAAAGTTTGCTAATTGGGGTCCTGTGATTCAGTGAAATTGCGGTCAAGGTAGCTGTCATGCTTACCTTCACGCCTAAGCAGCTCCACGAACCCCAGCCCACTCGTTTCGGATGGCAAAGTGATCACCACTTCCGCCTCCAAAGCACTCTTCAGATTCCTAAGAGTAACGTCAGCGTAACCACACATCACATGTTGGTAAGTGCATACTTGTCTCCCCGAGCCTGCTCCAAGAGCGATAGCACAGCACTACGCACAGTCAACAGGCTCCCCATATCTTTTTCTGCCTGAGGATCCTCCCATTCGGTACTCTAGTTATGGGAGCAAGCACACGTCACTTGTGGGTCAATACCACGTATAACGACCGGACATACTAGTGGTTCCCACTTATTCGTGAAGAAAGAGTATCCGGAGGATTCGGTTGCACGGTGCGCATGTATCTCTTCCGCGAGGTAGGGGAGCACTGGGGCCAGTACTGATGTCATGCTTTGCAGTATCTAATGGCGGACGTGAAACACCTTCCTGGATTCCAACTATGGTTAGTACTCACCCGCTTGAGCGTATCAACGACCACCCGACGCTCGATGCTGTGGACATCATTGGCATACAAGACGTCCTTTGTGATATCAAAGTATAGAGACGAAAGCGTGATGTTGGCGAAATTCGTTAAAGCAACCATAACTTGTATGCAGCGTCAGCACAGCGCGGTAGATGCATAGGCATGACATACCTCGAGGGAAGTTATACGTTCTATAACCCTCGAGGGCTGTCCTTTCGAGCTTGTACAATTCATTCATGACGTACCGCTCCGCCTGCATCAAGGTAAGTTGCTTATACATCATTCGGAAAGAAAATACGAACCAGACCCAGGTCCTTCCTCGCCACACTGGAGTGTGTTTCACTGTCTTGCAAAGTTGTCGAACCGATGTTCCCGAGCAAGAATCTGGCAGAATTTCGTATCTTCCTCATAGATTCCGCAGTCTGTGCAAGCACGGTAGGGCCAATAGACATATCACGCCAATACTCGACGGTCGCTGCCCAGAGCCGAAGGACGTCTGCCCCATAAGCTGGTTCCTTCTTCTTGTCCTGGGGACTGTCAGTCTCACGGAAAAACTATTCACAGTATTGCAGGACCTACCACACCACCATTAATGACTGTCAGCGGACTAATAACATTACCGAGTGACTTGCTCATTTTCTTCCCAGCCTCGTCAAGCACCATACCGTGTGTGATCAGCGTACCGTATGGGCTCGCTGGCGTCGTGCTACCGTCTGCAGAACCTATCGCAGTGAGCAGCTGACTCTGGAACCATCCCCGATGTTGATCTGACCCCTCAATACAGATATCTGCACGATGCTTCCTTCCTTCTATCTCGACTAGCATGGACCAGCTCGTTCCACTGTCGAACCATACGTCCATCGTATCTGTACCCTTCTTCCACCCAGCCTCACCGTACTCGGCAGCGAGTTCTGGAGTCAGGAAGTCATTGACGGGTCCATCCCACCAATAGCTGACACCATTCTTGTCTAGCACGCGCAGGATGTGGGACAGAGAGGAAACGGTGAGGACGGCAGTGCCACTGGGAATGTGGTATAGTGATGGTATCGGAACACCCCAGACACGCTGGCGAGAGATACACCATTCCGAGCGGGACCGGACAAATGTTGTAAGACGATTGCAGGCTGGAGAACAGTATCAACATTCATTTGTGGAGCCCTACAAGTACCACGTACAAGCGGGTGGGAAGAATGTCACTTCCTCGAGTGCAGTCAACGCACTTTCTTTGATATTGTCCAAATTTGCGAACCACTGCGATGTCGCTCTGTAAAAACCACACAGATATCAGCACTCGAGTTCTGTGCAGTTTGCATCACGGGAACCTCACGTTACGATAACGGGCTCGTTCGTTTTCCAGTCATAGGGGTATCTGTGTTTGACCCTCTCAACATTCAAAAGCGCCCCGCAACCTTCTAAAATCTTCACGACGGCTTTAGATCCTCCTTTCAACACCTCCAAACCTACAAGTGCTTCGCCCCCTAGTTCCGGGGGGACGACATCCGTCACACATTGCGAGAATTTACCCTCACCGTCCACGTGACACAACATTCCCGAGCTAAGAAGGCCCTGCAAACGGAAAGCAAGGTAGTCTTCGGCACCATGTGCTGGCGCACAATGCACCAACCCAGTTCCAGAATCGGAAGTAACGTGTGTCGCTGGAATGACACTTAGATTCGGAGAATTGGACGAGGCTTCCCCACGTGTATGAGTGGCAAAAATGCCTCTGTAGCGCAGACCAACAAGTCTCGTTCCTGGAAGCTCTGCTATCACTTCAATCTCTTCACGCGGCCCGAGGACGCGCTCGAGTACCGAGAGTCGATCCTTCGCAACGACAAGAAGCCCAGACTGTCGTGGACTTCGCACAATGGTATAAATGAGATCCGGGTGTACTGCAATACCCTGACAGTTTGAAGAAGCTGAGGTCACAAGCATACCGTATCATAATACCACGACGTACCATATTGGCACTGAGGGTCCAAGGTGTAGTTGTCCAAACCAGCAGACGGATTGTTTCTTTCCCCGTAGGATGGATGATCCTGCTCAGTTCAGTGCGTTGGGGGGTATCGGAATGGGCAGAATCAAGTGTAAATGCTACGTATACAGAATGCGATATATGGTCGTCCTTGTATACGAGCTCAGCTTCCGCCAGCGCAGAGCGTGAGGAGGGTGAGAAGTAAACAGGTCGATAGTCTCTGTAGATAAGACCTGGGGAGTACGAGTCGTCAGCAAGACGATCGATTACCATGCGGCGCAAGGGAGCAAACCTTTCGATACCATTTGTTGGAAGATACGAAGTTGTCGCATCTCGTACTGGTGATCTAGAAAACATTCAGTGACGAACGAATTGGTGACCCCCACCACAGAAGTCGTTACCGAGTGTACGATAAGTTGACTCCTTGCTCCAATCCGCCATGATACCAAACTTGTCGAATTCTTCTCGTTGAACCTTCATCTCCCGTTCAGCGGTCTTCCTCGCTGTACTACGAATGGTAGATGCCGGGAGTGAATGAGGGTCTTCCTGGACAAAACAAAGAAATGGCTATAGCACCCGTGGCTTTCGGTTACTGCCAGCGAGCCTCACCTTCAAATCTTGAAGTGCTTTGTTTTCTATGGGTAACCCATGACAGTCCCACCCAGGAAAATAACTGTTCGTGTTAATTCGTATTAGTTTCCCAAAACAAGGCATGCGTTTTCACGAACTGGACGCGATCACCAATAGAGACATGAAAACGATTAATGATGTCTTTCAGGATCTTGTTCAGGGCGTGACCTGACCAGTTAGGTTTAACAATGGGGTACTGGATAGCTACATGACATACCGATATGGAGATGTCCGTTTGCATACGGTGGTCCGTCGTGCATCACGAACCATGGACCTTTGGCATTCTGTGCCTAGGAAGCACCGTCACGTTAAAATAAGACGTACAACACGAGTGCACGCGCAACGAACCTGCCATTGATAAAGCTCGTTGGATGTTTTCCTTCTAAACAGTTCCTCCGACTTTGTGGGGTCAGCCCAGAGGGGGAAAGGTGTCTTCGGGAGGAGTAGGGTCTTTGAGAAAGCCTTTGAGTCGAGTTTTGAAGGTCCTGGCGCAGAGGAGATATTTCGAACAAGTCTGATATGTAACGCGCTCAGTGCATTGCGCGATACATTCAGACTCATTGGGTAGGGTGCTGCAAGATGAGTACTGTTCCGAGCCAAGAACGAACGAACAACTTTGTACTACGCTTTTACATAAGCTCAGGTTAAGCAACTTTTGTGGAACCCCGCCCCATGATTCGACTATTTCTTCGCCAGGTCCCCTCCAGGATCAGGTTCACTCTAGGTCTACAGTACATCCTTTCTGCCTTCATTTCGTATGCTAACTATTGGTCCACCATCTGGCATAGTTTAATATCTGGTTGAACGCCACATGCCAATGCTGAAGACGGCGCTCGCGAGCCTAAACTTGAACTTGGCTTCATTCCTTTCCATGGATTTTTTGCGCCTGGTCCCAGACCTTCCTCCCTCTCTGCCACATTCACTTTTTATTAATGGGTACCTTTTCCCCGAAGGTGTGGCCCAGGAATTACAACACCTCTCGCTTTTCAGTTGGGACACTACTTTGGAGTAACCGTCTTCGCGTATTTTCCTAGACTCTTGTCTTCTGCCGACCTGCCGAAGCGACGAACCGGGCTCGGTGCTCGGTACCGCACCGGATATGTATGGTCATACTCTGCGGATGTTATAGTTTCCATCATTAACGAGTGTCACACGCAATTCGTGAGCTTGATGCTATTCCGCCCCTCTTGCTCTTGGCAATACTTCAGAGTTCAGCGGTAACGCCGACCATGACATCAATGATCAGATGGAGTGAGTAGCTCCTCCGGTTCTCCCCACGTATACGGGTTTACCACATTGACTTCGTGCGACCCTGTTTGCCTCTCAGACCGTCATGATCCCCGCATGTCATACTCACTTTCGAGTTCTTGTAACGTGTCCCTTGTCTCGACCTTAATATCCCCAGTTGCGAAATCGTATGCTACGGTGATATTGGGACAGCGGCTGCTTCGCCAAGCATTGAGTTCAACGTGGGTTCTTGCACTACTAGCTGACACCTGGGTCCTAAAGCTTGGAAACATGCGCTATCGCCTTGGAAACGGAACCCTCGTGAACGCTAAGCGATTCAATGACTAGTCTGCTGCCCTACGGATGCTGGTCACCGTAACAGCATGCTCGCAGTATTAGTGTCCGTCGGGAAAACACTGTACTTGTGCGAGGTACATCTCGACCTCAAGCGAGGGGCCGATCAGATACCTTCAATGTCGCCGAAGGGTCTACCTCCGCACCACCGAATTCTACGCGAGTAAATCGACCATTTGGGTACGTTGTTGACCTGCTGTAGGTTCAACTGATCGACTGGAGATATCGGAACTGCCAATAGGGGAAGATCGTCCTTCGTTCCACGCTTAGCATGCCTCGTGTTCCGCCATCCTGTACGATCGCGTTAATCACCGTCGGTTTACATACGATGACACGTGTTCAGACTCGCAGTGCAATGCGATGAGACATGGAAGAACCAGCCTCACAGAAAGTGCGGCGAAGCATCTCAATCCGGATCTGGATTGGTTTTAGCGCAGCCCAAGAACGACCCTGAAATTCTTTCTTCCTGATCCTCCGATCGGAGCTCCCCTGCCACATACCATCTTTGTGGATTTGAATGCCTTTGAGGCGTCAATGACTCG
Organism: Boletus patriciae; assembly: GCA_038093075.1. Taxonomy (NCBI): domain Eukaryota; kingdom Fungi; phylum Basidiomycota; class Agaricomycetes; order Boletales; family Boletaceae; genus Boletus; species Boletus patriciae. Next base: position 12,674 of record JBBPRK010000209.1, on the reverse strand, counting down.
CGATTAGAACACGTACCCTCATCAAACGTGGCTTATCTGGAGTGGAGTCTATTGTACACATGCTCCACAGGATGGTAACTTACACTTTACCAAGTCATATTGCTGTGCTGTGAATACACACTGTCGAAGTCAGGTACGAGTAGATCTGAGTCCTGTCAATGAGTCTGTGAAACTGTCTGCGGTACTGCGTTGGCCTAGACCGCCACTTTAGAGTTAGCTTTTAATCAAACCCACCCGGTCTTCTCCAACCTATCATATCAAACCAGAGTGACTGTTTGGTACACAGCCACGAGATCACAAAGGCACCGTCGCGCTCCCTTTGTCCCGCGAAGCGCCCACAGCAACTACTATAAGTATGTATGTAGTACAGCTGTACCACCCTCTCTACAGCCACCACAGCACGAACGCCCAAACTTCCCACCCCCTCCCCAACCTACCTCCCAGTTTCCCGGCCTCCCCAACGACAGAGGAACGGCGCAAGACCCATGGACTCGCACCTACGATCAGACAACATTTCCTTACTTTTTGATGATGATAACCTTGGGGGATATGGTGCCATAAATGAGCTTTGGCAGACATTTAGGAGGACTGCCGTCGAGCCCGGCCAAGCATCCTCCCCAGACTTTGCCTCCTTCGCAGATGACTGTCTCCTCTGCGCCCAGATCGTGACGAACGGGCCCACCCCCATCGAAGACGCAAACGATCGCAGCGAATCCCTCTACTCTCCAGAAGAAGGCACACCTGTCCCAGGACCTTCTCCATCCACGTCACCTACTGTGCCACCGCCCTCTCCCAGAAATCGAAAAGCTGGACTCATCTACTTGCACTCCGGTCCTGCCAACACCCCAGCGAACGAAGCCAACATCGGCGTCATCACGAAACCCGACATGCAACACCGCGGCTACGCCCGCGAAGCTATACATCTCGTGCTCCGCTGGGCGTTCGAAGAGCTCAAGTTCCATCGCGTCCAGGCGGCGATCCTCGACACGCCGTTCAAAGACAGAGCCTTGCGCTTGTTCATCGGCTCTGGGTTCGTGCACGAAGGGACGAAGCGAAGGGCAGTCTACCAGCCCGAGGGAGAGGGCATGGCAGGCGTGTGGAGAGATGTGACGTACCTCGCGATGTTAGACACTGAGTGGATGATGAAATCGACGTGGATGCGGGCTAATCGCGCTCCGGAACCGCCGGTCGTCTCGGTTTGGGATGAGATGTTTACGAGGCATGCGAGGGAGCGGGAAGAGCTGGTGCGGTGGGAGGAGAAGCAGGGAAGGATGAAGAGGACATCCAGCATGGAAACGTTGCGGGAATACGCGAAGAACGCGGTACAGGACATGGCCTACCTCACAGACGACTCATCCTCCTTCAGCAGCTCGTCGCCCCCGTCCCCAAAACTCAACGTCGTCGTGACCTGGGAGGAAGACGCGCGCATGGCAGATGCTGCTCCCGACGAGCCGCATCAAAGGTGGGAGCAAGTCGTCGAGACAAGCCTCGCGGCGTGGCGTCACAGGCAATGGGTGGGGAGCTCTTCGGTGGAGCCGTCGCTACAGGGCCATATGCTTACCCTGCCATCTATTCCCTCGATCGCTCCATCCGAAGGGAACCCGCAATCGCCACTTACGATCCCATCCCCCTCTCCAGGAACTACGCCGCCATCCTCTCGTTCTTCTTCTCTCGCACCGTCTTCTGTCCACAGCACTTGGTCGGACACCGAAGACGAGGACGAGGACGATTGGTTATCGAGAGACCTTGCTCCCGAAAACGTACCTGTCCAATTTACAGTGCCACACCACCCATATCCCGTCACCGAGCCGGCAAGTTTTGGAGCGAGGTCCCGAAGCAGCAGCGTCTCGAGTACCGATTCCTGGAGTGACGCTCAGAGCAGCGTTTGCGCCAGCTCTAGCAGCTGGGACGTCGTCTCCAACGCGTCCGACCGTGGTCAATCCCTCTCGTTGTGACCGACGATGACACATACCATCCTACTTGTACCACGAACGGAACGGAATTTCAATCATTCGTCCTGACACGCTGACTTTGCATGTAACCTCTCGTCTTTTAAGCCCACTGTACCATGCCAATTCAATTTGATGAGATCCCCACATTTACTATTCCTCGATCCCTGCTCCGGACGTGGATGTGTGGATATACCAGTCCGTGGGTTCGACCAGAGCATTTCTGATCCCGCTAGCTTAGCCAGTCCGCCACTGAAATATCCTCTTGAAACAGTGCGTCGCAATGCAGCCACGTGCATGGTGGATTATAAATGTAATCATGAGGCTTCGTGGCGCTCCCATCCCTTGCGTGGAGGGCACATGCCCCCTGGATTAAACAACCACCCGCTAGCCAATGCGGGATTCAGACTACCGACGTCCATTGAAATTAAGAAATCTGAGATGCATCGATTCGAGTTGAACGAACTGGGCGAATACAAAAACGAAACCGGACCCCCGAGTTACTAAATAATCTGTCCGTATAACGTTCAAAGCGGGGTCCAGCGAACAACGATCGTGGCAAGCGACTAGGTATCGACGACTAGGGAAATCATATATAGCTGATACGGAAACAAACAAACAAAGGATGGTATTGGGTCATGGACGGAAATGCCTTTGGGGATACAGCAGCGTGAGGGCGTTCCAGATGAATTCCAAGTGTGGCGTATTGGTTCGTAGGTAGATGCGGACCGGGGCGTCGAGAGAGAAACAAGCGCGGTGATGATATCACCGTATCTCGCCTATCCGACGAGGGAACTTTTCTTGAGGTTATCTCGTACAATGACATCTTGTACTGATGTGGATGTGATCAGATTCCAAGACCCACGTTGCGTGCGCAAGAACCACGTCATGATCTGTACTTACCATTCTGTAGTATATATGCGGTTGATCGTGTGTCCTGAAAGAGACGAAATAAATTTAAAGCCCTCCCCAAAGCAGACATACATTGACGCACCGTGACAGAGGTAAAATGACAATAGAACGGCCTATCGCCGGCATGCTCTCTCATCAAACCAGCAAACTTTTTCTTGAGGTCTGGATGGCAGAGCATAAATCATCACTGCCAGAAGAGATGGCAGTCAAATCCAAACTGACATAGGCTTGCACTTTCAAAGTCGTTTGGTCTGTCACCGTAACTGGTGATGTAGTCACCCAAGCGAATGCCCGATTCAAGTTTCGTGCGCAAAATGTCGCATTTGTTGAGGAAGAGCACCAAATCCGTCTTCTTCAAGAGTGGATTTTCAACGATGTTCTTCCACAGGACGAAGGAGTCGGCCTACACAACGTTCAACTCGGGAGTTGGAAGCCAGCATGGAGGGTGGACTGACCAGCCTGTTCACAGTCGGGTCCTCTTGAAGGACCTGGTCAAAGCAACTTATGGGAGCCAAGAAAATGATAGCGTTCATATCGTCGAAAAAAGGTGCCCATGCCGCTGGTAAACGATGACGCTTGTCCTAGTCACAAATGAAGGAAACACCATACCTCTCTACGAGATTGGCCCGAGGAATTAAGTGATAAATCCGAAAAATGCCAAAATAGTACTTACAAGAGACCGTTGACCCCCCACGTCGAACACACGCCAATCACTGCTCATAGCAGTCCCAAGACTTCCTGAAATTTTGTAAATACTTGCATTCCGATTTCAAGAGGGCCCACGCACCGGTCTTGACTTGGAAACGGTGTTCAGACACCCCGAGTGTCTTCAACCTAGCGCGAAGGATATCATCTATTGCAATTCGTGAGCCCAACGGCGGAGCGCATCAAGGAAAAGAAAAAGTCGACGATACCATCTGTAGGTATATATTTAGGCGACGTCACTCGGTCTAGTGCATCCAAGAAACTGCCAGCAAGAACCGGTGAGCAACCAAATGACGAGAAACCGACGTGACGCACAATCCAGCCATATCTTCCGGCCTTATCTTTTCGATTTCCATGAGTTTTCTGATGGTGGGGTCCGCCCAGAGCTTTATCATATCTTCCGAGCAGGCATGCAAGACCACGCCCGGATCATCTGGATCAGACAAGGTGATCAAGTCCATGCTATCGCAGCTGTCGCGGCCACTGGGATTACGTATCAGACGGTTAAAAGTATCTTTCCAGCCCGTGTTCGAGTTGACGCTGATCTCGTGGTGGAACGGAGGGGCAGTCAAATTAGAACGGGCTAGACTCTCGATTTGATCCGGAGGGAGTAGTTTACGGATCAAAGCCGCCTCCACGTGACTAAGTGGGGCAAGTCGCATCTTGAGCTTGAGATGCTCAGGTGTGAGGGGGGGATATTCTTTTGGTGGCGAGGAGGCGGCAGGTACGGATGGCGTGGGGCCATACCCGCTCGATATGGATGCGGACGGTGATGGGTCATTAGCGGCTGCGTGGACTTTTGACACAAGGTCGAGGATAGTATGAATGGACTGGACGACGTTGAGCTGGATGACGGCACGCCATGAGGCCCTCTCCGCACGGAAAGCCTGATATGGACCAAAGTGAATACGAGTGGTTCGCCAAGTAGGCTGAGCTGACCTTGGGAGAATGCATGAGCTGGAAATCTAGATGCACCTAGCGATCAGCCATGTCAGAATGGTTATAGAACCATCACCTACTCTTGAGGGTGGTAGATTTTCCTGTGAAGAGGACGCTCAGTGGGGGGTAACCAGACCATCAGGCGCCGACATACCGGATTCGCTCTGACCTGTCAGAGGGGGGACGGTTGTAGAGCCTGGGGAGTGAGAAACGGAGCGGACGACGCACCGAGCAGCAGTATCTTGACAGGCCTTGGGTTCTTCTTGTCAGCGATGCGCTGGCGGTTCAACTCGTCGTCGATTGCGTCTGAGATCCGCTTTGCTTCCTGTTCGGCGGCTATACGGAGGTCTCGCTCTGCTGGAGTCTCATTTGGCGGCGGGGCCATAGCGCGCGTGAGGGGGTCGTCGTTTGATGTCTTTTGTCGTTTGGGAGCCATCTTGGAGTGGAATGGTGGCGGGAGGAAGAAGAGGCGGGGGGGTCTCCACTCTCAACCCTTTCGCGGTATTGGACGCGGTGCATCGCTTGTCATATACTGTGGCCAGGCCATCCCCACGCTTCGGTTGGTTCCATCGCAACGGCGCACGTAAGTGCCGGCAATCTCAGGTTGGCTGTATACGAGTGATAAGATCAGAGATACTAGCCACAATATTTGTGGAATACGAGCTCTCCCCTCGGATATCTGCCCCACATGACCTGTCTGGTCTCAAGGAGTTGCAGTTCGACCCCACGCCCCGATCACCGTGTCCGCCGTCGACCTTCTAGCCTTCTGGATTTCTAAATGTCGTGATGCATCGCTGACCCACGCACGTTCCCCTCAGGCTGCAGACCAAGTACGGGAATTCCCCACCATGGGCCTGATTAGAAGAGTAGGAACGACTGTCTTCCTACCTAGGGGGCTGCGCACGGGAGACTACACCATGGGACACCGCCTACTACAGTCGACTTGAAACCCTGCACCGCGACCGATGGAACGTCCGTAGCGACTGAGGACTCCGAGCGACGTGACCGCGCGGTCCGCACCCTACGGCAGCCGAAATGAATCGAAAACGGGCTCTTGCGTATGAATGAATTTACCTGCCGGCCGTGACGCGTTCAAGTCCGGCGAGGCGCAAAAGTGACCGCCCTCCAACTACAGCTCTCGAATCCTCCGCGGTAGCATCTCGTGGTATCCGTATCCTTGGTGACCTGCCAGCGGTCCGCGTGAGGTGATTTTGCTTGATACATGTCGCAGACGTCACCCAAGACACTCCTAACTTGCAACGGTACCGCTTCATTTGATCGACGATATCCGACTGTGATCATCTATGTATTATCATGGAAGGCATGACAAGGCATCGCGGGGCGTGCGTGTGTCGTAGCAACTAACAACGGTGCGCTGAACAATAAACCACTAACCCGGATGGCGCGAAATATCATCCGCTGTGTTGAAAACTTCTATCCACGGATCTCGCCCCTTCCAATATCCAAACAAGTGCTGACTAGCCCATGAGGCCCTCACCATCCGAGAGTGCGGCGGAGCTGTATCCGCTTGCGCCTAGCTCATTGTAGTGGGCAATGCGGAGGCGCTGGCTTGGTGGGATGGTCTTGTCCTCAAGACCATGCGGTGCACCACCATGCAGGACACCTACTCGCTTCATGGCAAGCAGCTACGAAAGATCTCAGCACGTGCGAATAACTGTATGGCGGGCAGCAAAGCTTACATTGTGCGCAGCATTGCTGTGATCATACACTCCACCGAAAAAGGCTGTGGTAGCATCTCTACCAATGTGCTTAGTCAAAAGGTGCCGGCCGCCTGGATGTTCATCAAGGAAGTCGGACACATCATGGATGAAACCAGCAATGCAGATCAAAGGACGCGTCTTAGCCTGCGCTTGGTCTATGCACCACGAGTCAATGACAAGAGACATGCCTCCACACTGGTGACTCACAGCTCTCCCAGTTAATGATGGGGAGGTCGTTATTGTCGGATGGCCAAGAGAGCTTCTCCTGGGTCTCGCGCAGACGCTTCAGTTCCATGGTGAGTTGACCTTTACGGACCTCATTGTCGGGGAACGTCTACAGGACGGATCAATGAAGCCAAGTCAACAAATTCAGCCAAGCGCGACTTACCTTGAGATGCGAAGCAAGTCCAAGCTCTTGGCAGACCCAAATGAACCACTTAGTAGGGTCATACTGGTACCACTTGATCGCGTTGCGGTAGTCCATGGGGAACTGGTGGTGGAAGTTGTGGTAGCCCTCCCCAATGGTCACTAATGCAGTAACCAAATGATCACGAGGAGTGTGCTTGTCATCAAAAGGCGTGTCGCCCAACCAGTGAGCAAGAGAGTTGACACAGAATGTAGACTGCAAGAGACATGAGCGGACGATTCTCCACCCGTTTCCAACACTTACATGGTGGACGAAAACCAATCTTAACAAAGCAGCATATACATAGCCACCCTGCCAGTCACCCCACCCAAGACCAGCAACGAGAGTGGGGAAAAAGATCCCCATGATGAACACCAACTTGATGTAATGGCGGTGTTGCCACTTGACAATGTCATTCTTTGACAGGTCGCTGACGTCCGCCACGCCGGGTTTGCGGCGGGGTTTCAAGACCATCCAACCAATGTGCGACCAGAGCAGCCCTTTGTGGGCATTGTAAGGGTCGAGGTCGGTGTCGGTGTACCGGTGGTGAGCGCGGTGGCCACGGGCCCACCATCTGATGGAACCCTCAACAGCGCCGGCGCCAACCATGGCAAGAACATATTGTAGTGGTTTAGACGCGTTATATGAGCGGTGAGCCCAAAGACGGTGGTAGCCAGCGGTTATGCCTGAGAAACACACCGTCAACTACGTCCACGACGAAAAAAAAAGAAAACGAACCAAGGCCGGTCATGTAGTAGTAAACGACGGACCAAACAGCCGTCTCCCATCTGAGGCGGGTGACACACGCCCCAGCGAACCCCAGCACTGGGGTCAGACCAAGAATGGCGACGTGGAGCCAGTTGAGGTTCTCAAAGAGGTTCTCCCAGGTCACTGGAGGCAATGCCTTTTGGTGCTTGAGTGTGTAGGACACATAGTTGTCAGGGATATTGGCGTCGGCGGGCGAGTGATCCGGGTCGGCAACAAACTGTGATGGGTCAACAGACTTGGGTGTGATGGAAGGAGTGGTGGTCGCCATGTCTGGCGGCGAGGAACGAGGTGGAGGCACCGATGACATGGAAGAAGGTGGTCAAGGGGCAAAAGACGGCGGGATACGGGCGCGTAGCCGGTTTTTATGTAGTGAGCAAATTCTTTGGGGTTGCCACCGCTTCGGCCGGGGCGCAATAATGACGTGCCGTCGTCCCTGTGCACCGTGATTCGTTTCAAAAATTCGTCACTCTTCAAGACTACCAGCACGCATACAAAGACATGATCAAGAGGCATCCAACATCCAAGAAGCAAGCATTTTGCGACGGGGAGCAGCGTGGAATGACAGCGCTGCTGCGCACGTTTCGAAAGTATTGGGGACACATTGCAAACAGTTTGTTCCTGAACTCTCCACTTGCCCGGATTCAGATTCGCCTCCACGTGGCTTTCATCACCGGAGCGCTTGCATGAGCGTCTCCGACAGCATCTAGCTGTATTCTATCGTATCGTACATAGACAAACTACTTCTTCCAAAACATCAACTGACCCCGAATAACCGGAAGATGCCCTAGCATCCGAATCCTTCGGGTCAGCGGCGCCCGGTCAACCATGCTGTGCACTCACCAAAAACGACCGCAGGTCCCCAACCCACCAAGATGAGAGCAACGTGCTGCGAACCAAACGGTGTCGGTGTCGGTCGGTGTCGCGCGACATCGATGACGGTCGACAGCGCAGCAAGACACTGAGTGATAAAGAACGCCCTGCAATCAAACACCGCGGTCAATCAGCATCAGCATTCCGAGCGGACCCACGCTATAATAGTCTGACACTCTGAGACCCACATTTGGAACAGGATCAATCGCCAAATGGCCGGCGCGAGATTAAGCTTCGGGGGTGGCGCGACACGCATCGTCGCTAATGGCTAGTGTCAATCGCGGAACCTTGTACCATACTCCATTAAACAAATTTGGCTTACAGGACATCATCATGTCTCTCATCTGTCTTCGTGGATCAAGCTCGTCGTCCTCGGGCCCCTCAATCGAGCCAAGGACTTCCCATGTTTCAGATTGTTTGTGAGACGTGGAAAGCGTGCCAAGGGTTGCGGAAGGCGACACGTTCGGTTCGTCGGAAGTTGGGGTTGTGTTATTTGGAGGGCTCACTGTCCTCTCCGAGGGAACGATCCGTCCATTGCTCAGCTGTGACCCCGAATGGAAACGACCCGTACTCTTGATCGTGCGATGCAATTGATGCACTCGGCGGGCGGCGGCGGCAGAGAGGAACAAGCAGGGGATGGTAAGAATCATGGGGAAGCCGGCATATCCAAGAAAACGGCCCCTGCGTGGATCGAAATTTCGATCAGAGGTCCATGTCAGCTCGCTGGGCTTAGCTTACCATTCCGGATGGCTTGCATCACAATGGAGGTCGTCCGTGGGTTGAATGGCGTTTACATTTAGCAGAACAGGGAGCGAAATAGATAGGCAAGCGAGAGGGAATACAAGGATGGGGAAATAATACTTGTTTTTCCATGCAAGTGTCCTGGAGAAGTGTATCTTACGTCGAGTGAAGTTACTAGGCTGAACTGAGTTTACGCACGAGGAAGCTGGACGTTTCGTGAATGAAGGCCATAGCACTGAACTGGACGTGGCAAATGTGAATGCACCACAGATGCCACTGAGAGACCACGCGGAATAATAGATTACAAAGGTCTGCACTGCATCGTATGATCGAGCCGGTAACTGAGCCAGTAGACCAGTGCGCTCACCGATGCAGAAAGCTTTTGGCATTTGGAATGGGTTCATGTCATAAATCATTCCTACACACGGCAGATAAGCAACGCGTCTTTCGATGATCGTATGATGCGTCGAACCGAGACAGAATATTCCTTGCAATAGCGTTGCAAAGACACTGTACAACATGGGGCCCCAGTAGCTACCGATGGCCCGTGAGAACATGCACAGCACCACCCAGCATGCTATAATGCCTGTGAAAGCGTTCGATGAGATGTCGATATCCTCCTTTGTAATGAGCTCGTCTTACCTGTAAACGAGAGGCAGAACCATATAACTTTGAGGGCGAACGGGAGCATGAGTGGACAACAACAAGAGGTCGAGGGAACCGAGGATACTCACCAGAAGAACGCACAGCCTTGGATCATTGAAACGTTGATTGTGATGTCACTGCACTATTCAATATAGGACAAAGTGGCCCAAAGTTCCCATGCATGTCTGTAGATACGCTGGTCCATTTTTACATCGTGACATGCGTTTCTGGGCCCTTTGATGTGAACGCTGTCCAGGTACTTGAGTTCTTATCGGCGGGTGTACAGTATAAGCAGAATCGGCCGCTCTGATTATAATTTCCTCGATCTGGTTGGTTAATACTTTGCTGAAGTTGAGTAGAAGTGTGAACGAACCATGAATCGTTCTGAAGTTCAAAAACCAAGGTTACGCACCCGTGCCCTGCGACCCCTTTAGCGTATTTGGAGTGCGATACTATTACTGATCCAGTCACAAAGGCCTGAGGGCGCTGTCATTGTCAGGCAACGGTCGCCATTGCCTGATTCGGACCCTCATTCTCCCTCTACGAGAGCGTTGGGTGGCACTACCAGGTGGGGCCGAGTCTCAGACGCTCGTCTACTGCGAGTGTGGGTGGACCTTCTGTTGCGGTCACCTTGGCAATACGGGGTGGTGGTCTCGTCGTCATCCTTGTGAACAGAGTAAATATATCCCTAGAGTTTGCCTGAATAGGGTCATTTTCACGATAAAAAGTAAATTCATCAGAGTCAGGAACCATGTTTACACGTATGGCAGGCAAACGAAATCTTCATATCAACTAGCGCCTTACCGATCCCGATCGCAAAATCGATCTCATCGCTGGCAAGAACAAGGCTAGAGGACGGCGAATCGGGCGATACGTGGAACGCAGGTATGAGCCACGCCCATCCGAGAGTGACCTGTGAATAGTAGATGAGGACGTTGTCGCAGAATGTACAGCAAGCGGACGACCTCGCCCATGAAAAGTTTGATACGAAGTTCGCGGTTTGCTTCAAGCAGGATACCCGATGGGTCTTCTGGGTCGTCCGGTAGCGAGACAAGGTCATAAAAAGCACTTTCCGGCGTCGGCGGGAACCGTTGCGGACTGTCACAATTCGGGTCGGGTACGTGCTCGCGCGAATCGACCCAGTCTCCTTCAGCTCCGTTCAGGGGACGCAGGACGCAAGTCAAAACTGGCCCCGTCTATGATCAGTTGAGGCATCAAAACAAGTAGAAATGGGAAGTGATAGTACATACGCTTTCACATTCCTGAGTTGGTTGGTCGTCTGACGTGCCCAGATGTGCAAAACTCTGTACCATCTTTGTCTTGTCCCATCGATCGTTCTTGAAGGGACTGGACGGTATCGCACCAGCTGGGCCGCGTGACTCTTTCTCGGAACGTTCAAGCTCGTCGACAAGCCGGTCATTATACCGTGCCAGAGATGCCCAGAGCCTTCCTGTCGTTGATTCACTCGTTGCGCGGCCTTTTCCGGCGCTCGTAATTACCGCACTTGCTGCCTGGACAAGATGAGGCTGTATCTTGGACGGTTCACGCATTCGAATGGTGAGCTTGGTGAGTTTTACTTTGGTGACCGGCTTGTCGAGCAGTGTTTCCTGGTCCACTGGGAACGGTCGTAATGAGGGGGGTCCTTTTCCGCCTAAAACTTGCGACCAGTAGGACAGCCATCGCTGTTGGCTCGGTATGCTGACACCCATCTTGGGCTTTTTTGGGACGTCTGGATGATGTCTGGAAGGTCGCAGAGAAGGTTTCATACGTCTAGACGTATGGTGATGTAGGACCTTTTCTAGCGTGTTTACCAGTGGCTCTGACGAAACCCGGGACAGATCCGCGCCAGAGGGGGTAGGAGCAGGGTGAACGGGTGAGCCATTGATTGTGGCGGGCAACACTGTGGACGTGTCTTCCGACGGTGTCTGCAAACCCTCTCTGTCGCCGATCAGCGACCAATTGCTGAAGCTGTCATAGAGAGAGCTAGGTATCGAGGCGGAAGGTGGAGCGGAAAGTGAGAGCAAATACGCGCACGCGAGGGTGCCTGACCTCCCTTTTCCGGCTAGATGGCCAAACGGCGTCTCACTAGGAACGGAAGGACGAGATGGACACGTACCTTTGCAGTGAAGCACTGCCACGCGGGCATCCGAGCCAGAGAGCCAAGTATGTATTTCCCGCGTGACCAACGGGAGATACAGGAATGGCGGGACGCTGTGAAGAGTAAGTGTGGAGCGTGACAAAGACGAGCGGGACTGACTGGTGATCGGGGAAAGGGTATCTGCTAACGCGACCTTGAAAGACGCTTTGGTGGTAGGCGTTTTCTGTGAGGGGGCAAAAGTTGAACACCCAGAAGTTGGAGCCGTGGCGAGTTGTTAGGAAGCGCTGAACGTCGGCACGGTGGTTGCGATAGATGCTCTCCACGCCGACTGCGGGAAAGCCCATGACGATGATGCGGTCGGTCACATAGGCGAGGTCTTTTGCATATTAGACTAGTCTAGAGAGAAGATGTCGCCCTACCTAGTTCGAGGTCGAGCTGGTCGTCCCTGTAGCGGGCCTTCTTGCCGGACACCAACCGCTTTAGAAAGAGGGACATGGGAGGGTGATGACTAATCAGCAAGGCCGTTAAGTACGTGCTCGCCAAAAAGTGGACCGTCGAGCGATGGACGACCCGTCGACGCACTCGACGCCAGCAAAACGCGCGGCGTCGCCCCCGCCCGGCCAGCGGCCCGCCAAGCGCCCCTCGACGTCGTCCCCAGAGGAGGGCGAGCTCGACGACCCCCTGCCACCGTCCATCGACCGACCGCCCCGCCCGCCATCGCCAGCGTCCGCGGCCCGGTTCGAGTCCAAGATAAAGTTCCCCTTCAAGCCAAAGCTCGCCCCGCCGTCCCCCGAGCCCCGCCTCTCCTTGGCCGCCCGCCTCGGCCCCGACGACAGGAAGCCCGCACAGCAATGGGACCGCGCGCCAGACGACCGCGACCGGCCACGGTTTCGTGACCACCGCCAGCAAGACGGCCGTCG
>JBBPRK010000208.1:0-31082 GCA_038093075.1 Boletus patriciae | reverse complement strand
CGAACGTGTTTGGTCAGGAGAAATTGAGTGTCATCCGCTGGCAGGCACGTCAGCGGGTAGTGCGACAGCCGGTTCTGCTGTCAGGTGGAAGAGCATCTACGAAATTCAAACTGAAGACACGTGGCAGACGGAAAGAATTTGGAGCAAATGACGATCAGCTTCAAGCAAGTTCAGTATGCCGGAACGCCATCCGAAGAACTGATGCGTTGTGGGGCGGTCCTGGTGCCCCATCGCCGAGGTGCTAGGTAGGTTACATATCCGGTGTGTTCGAAACTGTCAATTGCTTGGTGTTACTTGGTTACTTCTAAGGTCCGGTACGTGCAGATGCGGCGGGTACGAGGGAGGAGGCAACGGTCATGCAGCCATTCGGATCTCAGTCACCTAAATCAAGCGTTAGGTCATTCATCCACCAAATAGAGTAAAAGCGTCCCATTTTGGATGAAATCCGGCTTGCCCGCTGGCTGCAGGTGACTGCATGCGAGCACCCTCCGCGAATTGCGTAGATATGGAAGTCACTGTGATCGAGCCTCGAAGATTATCGATCCGTGGTGCCACGTCCTACAAAAATCTCAGCCATCACCGCAAATTAAATTGGCGACATTCCACGCGTCACATTCCTGTAAGGTGCGTCAGGCGGATGGTAGCCAGGTAAAAAGGCGACGTCATACGCATGCCATGTACGGTATGGATGCTCAGAAAGGGCACCAAGCCGAGCAGCAACGCGTGCTAACGTGCTCTGAACCTTCCGACGAGAGAAGGAAGGGCCAGATAAACCATGTGGAGAGCATATCAATACAGTAGCTGCCCTTGGTTACGCAGCGCGCTGGCTTTGCCATCGAAAAAGCAAAACAACACAATGGGCAATATGGAGTCCTCCGCGTCCATAACGGAGCGCCTTCAAACCCTTTCGCGCATGCGATATAATCGCCGCACACCGCACCGCGTGCTCAGGCTGTGAGAAGCGCAGTGGAATATAAAGATACGATTTAAGATGACTAGCACGGGGACAGTGCGCAAAATATCAGAACGCGAGGAACTCAATTGCCTCGAACAAGCGACAGGGCAACGCACCATCATCATGCACCAGCTCAAAAACAGGTAAAGGACTACTTCCAGCCCTGCTAATGCGGCTCAGGTAGTCGGCTCTTTCCACTTGAAAATGTGATGTATAGTAAAGATGCTGCCAGTGCGGAGTTGCTTGAACCACGGACTGACGGGCATGAACCACGAGGTTCAGAACTTGCAAGACTCGTTGGTGCAGCAAACTTGATAATGACCGAGGAAGAAACTTTCATCATACCAACCAGCGATAGTGCGGTCAACCTTGAACCGGCGATGCTTGCGGCCAGTCGTGGTGAGCTGTTGCCACTGCCGCTGACTAAGCGCGCGGGTTGCCCTTTCGGGGACGGCAGTGTCAACGTCTACTGGCGAACTCGACCACAGTTGCGACGCAACATCACTGAGCGACTCGATCACGAAGTTTGACCTGGTTCTGATTCTGCTGGCAGTACGCCTGTCACGAACTAATTTCACTTAGCAGGACTCTTCCAGTCTCATCCGAGCCACCACCTGTCTGAGGCGCGCTCTACGAGCTTCCCCTTGAGCTTCCCGCACCCTGGAAATCAAGACAAGACAGGATCTATCTCGACTGAATTCTCTGTATCTTGTTCTTCCCTGGTTGGATACTCTCCTTGACCACGAAGATATGCAGAGCGGCGCATTCGTGGAGGATCACATTGCGGAGCCATCCTCACCGGGCGCGGACGATGAAGATATCGCTGACGAAGAAGCGTTCCTCTTCGCTTTTAAACCCGAATCGCCATCACGCCCGCTCTTATGGATACAGCCCCCATGGACAGGGAAACTCGAGCGTTAGGCCCCTCGCCCGTCTCTAGGGTAGGGCACGGTTACGTGGTGTTTGCGTGACAGGTATGGAGGGAAGGGGCAGGGTGGCATGTTATGGCACCCGTGGCACACCAACCCGACACGGGTTTCGGGTCTGGCAGTTGAGTCGTGACGAAGTGTGATTAGTACATAAGTATCATGAAACAGGTACCCACCGCAGATAATAATTCTTCGTCTCCTTCAATTCCGAGTATGCTATACCCGTCCTGAGAAACACAAGCAGCAAGCGCCGGAAGCACGAGGCAATGCAACGTGGCACTGATCCATATCAAGGAAGGGCAACGGACATCATCCCAAAACTTGTCCGTTAATTCCCTCCGTTGCTCTCCATGTCGACGACAATGACTGGTCCGTACTTCGGACAAGATGGAGCCGCGTTGATGCTGACCGTTGGACAAGAGCGTTCCCCCCCGATCGAAATTAACATCGATGGCCCGATACAGGCGATGGCATTTTCAACAAACGGGGATTATCTCGTGAGCGGCGGTGACAAGGGGGTTTGGGTGTGGCGAATGGAAGACGGCAAACAGATTGCAACGATGGCAGAGGGATATGTCCAATCTCTCGCTGTCTCCCAGGATGGCAGATGGATCGCTGCGGGGACGTACGTGGGCAAGGTGATCGTGTGGAATGCAAAGACACACGAAACAGTCTTTGGGCACAAGGAAGGTGTCAGCGACATCAGAGGAGTCGATTTTTCTCCCGACTCGACCCGCCTCGTCACGGCATCGTTGAACGGCACGGCCTCTATCTGGGACATTGCCACTCGCGAACGAGTTGTTGGCCCACTCCATCACGAGAAATGGGTGATAGCAGCGAAGTACTCGTCGCAGGGCGATCGAATCGCGACAGCCACGTATGATCGCAACTCTGTTCGAGTCTACGACAGCAACGATGGTCGCTTGCTCGTGGACATCCCGGTCAAGGTAACCTCTTGGTACAACACAGGTCTTCTCTGGTCGAAAACACACCTCCTCAACGTATCTGGCAGTACAATCAAGGAAATTGAAGCGCCCACCGGATCGGCAGTCTCGGAATGGCTCGCCCCAGATAACGACCGTTTCTCGTGCATTGCCCTGTCGCACCATGGGGATTTCATCGCGTACTCTGCACACCGTACCGTCACGTTTTGGGACATGTTGACACACACCCAACTTGGTCTCATCCAACACCCTACAGACATACGTTCAATCGCACTTTCACCAGACGACCGCTTTCTTGCAATCGGTGGAGGGGACGGGAAGATCACCGTCGAATATCTCCGAGATGTCCTACCTCCACTCTATTTCACTGTAGGTATTGTATGTTGTTCGATTAAATAGCGTACCAGAATTTACTGCTAACCCACCTCACTTCGATCTCGTAACTGATCGCGTTTGTCTCTAAGGTACCATTCATTGATATCACCGACGCTGCACTCCATTCCTGGAAGCAGGACCGGTTCGCAGATACGGAAGCATCATTAACGGCAATAATCGCCAATTCTGGGAATCCCAGCCATCATGCGCTCGCCAACAGGGCGCTCGTACGAGCGCATTTGCAACTTTGGGACGTAGCGATCGACGACGCCAAAAAGGTGAGACCCCCCCAACACACACGCACTCACACATGCCCCTAAATTACTCCAAGTCCATCAAGATTCGGCCGTCCGTCATCGGCTACATTGCAAAGAGTGTAGCACTCATCGGCGGAGGGGACAAGGCGGAGGGTTGCCTGGTGTACGACTTCGCATTCAGGCACTGTCATCACAATGGTGTGGATCTTCTCCTTTTGATCAAGGTTTGTTTTCTACGCACCATAAAGCTTTGGTTTCCCGCAGCTACTGATTTTATTCAGGCCGTCGTCTTATTCATGGCCGGAGAGCGTGACGATGCGATATTGCGCATAGACGCTCTTATCGCTACCGCATACTTGAACTCAACATACTACGAGATTCTGGTGCGTACACGTCACATGGCAAATATTACAATTGATATTTTCCGCAGGCGTATATGCATTTTCTCCTTGGGAACTCGCGTGTGGAGAACAACGACTACGAGAGTGCGATACAATTGTTCGAGCGCGCACGAGGCCAATTGCGCGACCACACGAGCCGAGCGCTCACGGTGATCTCGCTGGTAAGCTTCCCAACGAATATATCACAGCGTCTCGAAATTGACCACCATCTTTAACAGATATCTGGATGGAAATTCGACACTATCGCCATCACAATTCGACGACATCTCTGCGAAGCACTGTATGTGGCTGGTCGTGCAAAGGAAGCAGGTGACGTTGTTCTGGAGACGGTGAAGAATCTTGGAGAAGAGGTCTATATCAGTAAATCTCTAACCAATTGGGTCTCTGGTAAGTTCATGTTTCACCTGTTTGGTCCAGTATATTCAAACCCTCCACAGATTTCACGCAACGATGTCTCGTCATTCCCGAAAGCGAGGGTGACACAGCTTCGAAGGCAGCCCGAAATGACGAAGTGCCGATGCTTCACTCAACCCTCAGCTCACCTACCCCATCACCGCTCTTGATTGAGTGGGCAAAGGCAAAGTTGATGAGTAGTTCGTGGAAAGATGCATTGACTGCTGCTGTTGGCGTAAGTATTTTCCTTTGTACCGATAAGTTTGGGAGCCTGATGCTCTGTCGGTTTGGAGTTTACGACTCCGAGGTTCATGATCTACCGGGTAGTATGTGAACGTCTCGAAACGGTCGACCGCACGATGGATGCTGCTGACTGCTTCCACCAATTGGTGAGCGAATTGGAATGGGAAACACGCTCGCATGATGAGCAGGGGAGACTTGAATGGGCCCGTGGTAAGTAGTTGCGCATGCTGTGCACCGGCGTCGTTCATGTGACCGTCGCTCATTTTAGATTTCAAACATCGTTGTTGCGGGAAGTTGGAGAACATTGGGGACGTATCAGCAGACGCACAGCGATATGACGTGGCTATTTCCCACTATTCGGCTGCGTTGGCTCTCAATCCCGCAAACAAACGAGACCTTTTCATCAAGCGGAGCAAGGCACGCATGACCATGGGCTTGTGGGAGGACGCTTTAGATGATGCAAACCAGGCATGTCACTTCCTTCTCATCCTGTGCCTTCTTTCAACGCAAATTCGTCAGGTTATCACGTTCGATCCGTCGTCTCCGTGGAGCTACGAAAGGATTCTGACAGAGTGGACCAAAGTAAATTTGATGAATGGTTTATGGAAGGGTGCTTTGTCGGCCGCTCGTGACGTAAGTATCTTCCCAGCCAACGTCTATCCATGATATTAACTCGTAGGTTGAAGTTCAATATCCCGCGGCCCACGATCTATCGAGCCTTGTGTGAAGGTCTCGAAAGGGTCGAAGCAATAACGGACGCGATCGAGTGTTTCCACCAAATGGCGAGCGAATTGGCAGAGGAGACAATCGTGAAGGGTGAGCAGGCAGAATGGTTTCATGGTAAGCAATCATGTGTCGTACAGGTGGCTTTTATGACCTTTCTCCTTCAGATTTCAGACATCGCTGCTCCGGTATGATGGAGCGTCTCGGGGATGTAGCTCTGGATGCTCGACAACGCGAGGAAGCCATCGGACATTATTCAGCTGCACTGTCCATACACCCCGCCGACACTCAACGCTTTTTTATCCTGCGGAGCAAATCTTGCGTTGCAAAGGGATCCTGGGAGGATGCCGTCGATGAAGCAGAGCAGGTACTTCAGTTCTGTCTTGTGCAAATTCATTGATGTCGACGCGCAATCATCAGGCGATCACGCTCGATCCATCGTCACCATGGGGTTACGAGATCAAGCGTGCGGCTCTACATCAGGCAGGACGTTATGAAGATGCGATACAAACATTCGAGACGATGCTCTCGAAGATGGCTCATTCTCCTGACCCACAGATTCGTGGTGAGTTGAATCCATAATATCGGCTTGAACATGGTTTGTTGACCTCATCCAATAGAGCGTCGCGATCAATACACTGGTCCATCGAGCACCCGAGCGGTGATTCGCAGAGTTATTCAGCGGACGATACGGCATTCGCCCCGCGTACTCATCAACACGACGACCGGCCGCCTCCAGAACAAGGCTGAACAGGCAGCTGCGTTCATGTCCCTGCCAATCGTGAACGAACTTGTATCATCAATGACGACACGCATCGACCGTGGCCGCATCAAGCGCGAAGTGAGACAGTTCTTCCGATATGTGATGCTATCGCACAAGTGGGATGAAAATGAACCGTTGTTCCATCAGGTCATACACTTAGCGGTGTATGACCTGGATCAATCCCCGACTCATGACAAGCTGCAAATGTTCTGCAAGATCGTTCGGGACGCCGGGTTCCATTGGGCATGGAGCGATACTTGCTGTATCAACAAACAGGATCATTTCGTGCTCCAGGAGGCATTGGTGGCCATGTTCAAATGGTATCGCGGTTCAATCATGACGATCGTCTTCCTCCGAGGTGTTCGTTCCCCAGCTAAACTTGGCGATCTCGTGAGGAGCATTTGGAACACTCGCGCGTGGACATTACAGGAATATGTTGCCGCCAAGGTCATCCGATTCTACACGGAGGATTGGACGCCGTATCTCAACCTAGACGTCTTCAACTACAAAGAGTCACCTGAAATCATCTCGGAGATGGAGAAAGCAACTGGGGTATCTGCACAGCAACTAATGGCCCTTCGTCCGGGATTGAGCAGCATTCGGGAGAAGCTACGTCTTGCTTCGACCCGGCAGACGACGCTGATAGAAGATACTGCGTACTCATTGCTTGGCATTTTCTCGGTTGCTGGCATATCAGCAATCTATGGCGAAGGGCAGAATGCGCTAGGGCGCCTACTAGCACACATTCTCGCCGGGTCCGGAGACGCGAGTATCCTTGCATGGACTGGGCAGTCCGGGGGTTACAATAGCTGCCTGCCTGCTCATATCTCTGTGTTCAACCGATCGGCAACATCACACCTCCCGCCGCCTCTCGAGAACGTCGAGATGGAGGAAATCGTGAGCAGGTTGCGCGCCTCGACACTCGACCTCGACTTGGCGCTCAAGTTGTACGACCGGCTCAACGAGCTTCCCGCACCCTGGTTCGCGGCGAGTCGGATGAAACTTCCATGTATCGCCTTCAAACTCCCAACTCTTTCACATTCTCGAACGGGCTCGGTTCGTATTTATCGCGCGGAAACGCTCGTCTTTGGGGCGGTGGAGATCAAGACGAGACAGGATCTGTCTCGGATGAGCGTCTTGTATCTCGTTCATCCCTGGCTGGATACGCTCCTCGACCGCGAGCACGCTAGCGTGCAGAGCGGCGCGTTCATGGACGACGACGACGACGACATGTCTGACGAGGAAATCCACGACGAGTTTGCAGAGCCATCCTCGCCCAACGTGGGCGATGAAGACGTGTCTGACGAGGAAGACGAACTTGAAGACGAAGACGATTCTGAAACCTTGCCGCCCCCAGAGCCCGAAGTGGTTCGTATGGATTTGGCACCCATGGACAGAGAGACGCGCGCGCTGCGGCTCGTCGCCCGTCTCGGACGGTCATTTGGTGCACTGTTGTTCACGCTGACGTCGACGCGTCGACGCGCGGTGGTGTACAGGCGGGTCGCGGCGGAGAGCATGATTACCGTGCGGATGCGGGAGAACGGCTCGTTGGGTGATCTTCTCGACAACGTACGCATACTGGACGTTTTGTAGGTTTACGTGGCGTCTCAGACGATACCTCAATGATAAATATCAAACGGCCCTCCTACATGGTGGGGGTTGCTAGTCGGAGCCCCAGAGGGATAGTGCTGTACAAGTGCTTCCTGTATGGATGTGATACCCATCCGGCGAAGATCCAGGTGACATCGCACCGTTAGATCCAAACGTAACCTCGGGCGATGGCCCGTCTCTGGCCCGAGCGGACGATCAGTGACATATCCCAAGGAATGAGTCGATACCGATCCACGGTCGATCAAAAGACTGAGAGGTCGTTGACGAGATCGATAGAGTCAGAAAAGATACAGTGGCTTGTACTCGGTAACATCGACGACAATGAGCTCGTAATACAATAGAGTTACAACAAGGTTCAAAGGAAAAATGCCAAACGAATGAGATGGGAGGACAGGAGCCAGTGACAAACACGAATGTCTCGAATGTTCATTCAATAAAACAACGATCACAAAGTCTGAAAACCAAAGAGGCAGGAAATGAAGACGACTCCAACGCACGAGTGTCGTGTAACTAGTACTGATAGCCGCCGTTAAAGCACATCCAGCACCCGTACGCTGGATATCAGCTTGTCCAACACCGCAGGCGTGATGTCCTCTACCTGAACGGTGATCAGGCTCTCCACAGCGACCCTCCTGTAGGCTGACACGTTCCTAGTGTCCGGTGTGAGTAACAGCGCACCGAACGGTTGTCTCAGTCGAGCGATGACTCGGAGGGCGCGCATCGCTTTGTCCGTCTGCGATAGAGACGAAGGGGGCCGGAGAGATGCTCCGTCTTGAGGTCGTGTGGCAGACCAGCCACTAAACGATCGACCAATGCGAGTAGGGAACCACGATGTCCGTGTTTGTGAGGCCACCGATGTGATATTGGAAGGACCAGCGATTGAAGGCAGCTCGCCTATTGACTGATCATCCGTGATCTCCTCGGGTATGGTCTCCATTACATTTCCGACAGGCTGTCGGTCGAGGAGAAAGTCGATCCACGGGTGAACGAGGTAGAAAGAATCCAATCGAGAGAGATTCTCCTCGGTCTTGATCTCCACAATCCCAAGTGCGGTTGTCTGTGCACGGAAAACGAAAACTGGTTCCGATGCGCTCCGAGAAACAGATAAAGCCCCAAGTTTGAAAACAATGCATGGAAGTGACATCCGTTTAATAGCGAACGACGGTACACCGAGTCCGTCGAGTTGGTCATAGAATTTTGTCACCAAGGCGAGATTGAGAGAAGAGGCACGCAATCCGGCAATGACGGTCGCCATTTCAGTATCAGTGATGGCCTGTGGAATATGTGAGGGGAGCAACTGGCTGAACACAGTGATATCGGCCGGGAGGCAGCTGTTGAAGCTGCCAGATTTACCGGTCCATGCAAGGATGCTTGTGTCTCCTGAGCTCGTGAGTAGCTGTGCCAAAAGTCGCCCAAGTGCCTTGTTCCCCTCGCCATATACAATTGACATGGAGACACCAAAGATCCCAAGCAACGAGTACGCTGCATCCTCGACGAGGGTCGTCTCGCGTCGCGAAGCTAGACATAACTTCTCCCGGATGCCCTCTAACCCCGGTCGGAGCGCCTTCAATGCCCGTGGGGAGACACTGGGGTTGGTCGCTGCCTCCATCTCCAAGACGATCTCGGGACAATCTTTGTGGTTTGCAATATCAAGGTTCATGTATGGCGTCCAGTCTTCGGTGTAGAATCGGACAACTTTGGAAGCATGATATTCCTGGAATGTCCAGGCCCGAGTGTTCCAAATGCTCCTCGTGAGATCACCGGGCTGCGATGGGGAGCGAACGCCACGAAGGAAAACGATCGTCAGAGCGGAACCCTCGTACCACTTGAACATAGCGACTAGGGCTTCTTGGAGCGCAGGGAGATCTGATCCGTTGATACAACATGTATCACTCCATGCCCAATGGAACCTAGCATCCCGTGCAATCTCACAGAACATTTGCAGTTTGTTGTGAGTTGGAAACTCTTCAAGTTCATACACAACGATGTTTATGACCTTGCCGAATAGAGGTTCATTGACTTCCCACTTGTGCGAAAACGTGGCGTAGCGGTAGTACTCCGTAACCTCTTGATCGATGCGGGCTTGATCGATGTGTGTGGTCATGGATGAGATCAGCTCCGTGAAGACTGGCAACAGTTCAAATGCGGAAGCTTGCTCGGATTTGTTGCAGAGACGGCCAGTCATGGTGTTAATGAGGACACGCGGTGATTTACAGATGGTATTCTGAACAGTCGCGCGGATCGCCGCCTCCGTCTGTGCTGGGATTACATATTCCCGACGACGCTCTGTAAGGCAAGATCAGGGGAGGATCATCAAGGCAAGGTCGGTGCACTCACCACGAATTTCCGGATCAGGCGACTGCGAGATCTTCAAAAGCATAGTCTCGAACGTGCTTATGGCATCGTCATAACGTCCTGCCCTGTGTAAAGCTGCATGTTTCCTCTCGTAGCCCCATGGGGATGATGGATCGAGCTCTATCACCTAGTGGTGGTGCCATCAACAAGAACCAGCCTACGCGAGAAAAGGGGGCGTACCTTATCCGCGTCCCTTAAGCCATCCTCCCACAAACCCCTAGCTACGGACGCCTTGCTTCGTTTGATGAGACCTTGTAACGAGGTCGGATCTAGGGACAGCGCTGCAGAATACTCGGTGATGGCCTCTTCATGTCGCTGGGCATCCATTGCCGCATCTCCGAGATCCTCTAGTTTCCGGGATAAACACCGCTTGAATTCTGAAATGTCACAAAAGTGTAAATGTCAATACCTACGCGGAATGCACAACCGCTCACCAAGAACCCATTCCGCCTGCTCAACATGTAGGTTTATCTCCTCTTCCAGTTCCCTCGTCATTTCATGGAAACATTCGGTTGTATCAGTTATCTTGTTGAGCGTATCGAGTTGTTCACAGATAGTTCGATAAATTGTGAATCTTGAGGACACGAACTCCATACCAACGGAGTGTCAGGCCCACGAGGGATA
The DNA here is from genome assembly GCA_038093075.1 of Boletus patriciae. Classification (NCBI taxonomy): domain Eukaryota; kingdom Fungi; phylum Basidiomycota; class Agaricomycetes; order Boletales; family Boletaceae; genus Boletus; species Boletus patriciae. Next base: position 20,509 of record JBBPRK010000208.1, on the reverse strand, counting down.
TATATACCAGAGCAAAAGAATACCTACATTGTCAGCGGTAGCCAGGGCAGCCTTCCACGGGCCCATTGCCAATTTTAATTTTGCCCACTCTTTCAGGAGCAGCGTTGGGGGTTGTGAATGGAGGTTTGCATGAAGAAGCGGCACTTGGTCGCTACTACTCCCGAGTGTGGAGAGACATCGTTGCAAGAAATCTGTGGTGAAATTTTGAATGCATGGCGGACGAACAAGTAGAACATAACCCACCAGAAACCCAGGGAGCGATGGATCCACGCATATAGACCTCTTCATCGACACTATTTACTATATTCAGTAAAGATTTGCCTGCCTCGTTCGCGCGACCCGCGGCATGCAGGGCTTCACAAAGACGCTGACGAATAGTGATCTCAAGATTATCAAATTCCCATCCAGATATCTGTCAAAGATAGCGATCGATTTCGATACGTTGCAATATAGCCACTGGGAAGCTTACCAGTGAGACCATCGTGAGTGCTCGACTCGTGTGAGGTTGCAGTCGGGCTCGTGCACGCTCGAACGATCGTACTGCACCTTCGTAGTCGCCACTCTTCAAGCGCGAGTTTCCAAGGAGAAGATGCATATATGCCTGCTGGAAATGTCAGTGGTGACATTCCCCGTGTGGTCGCGCATTGTTCACGTGCCTGAACCACATAGCATATCGAATTCAAGTGGAGCGTAGCGATGAGGTCGTTTACGCGCGATATCGCGTCCTCATGATCTCCGGCCATACATACAACGACGGCCTGTGCAATATAGGCAGCTGAGTGGCGACCAAGTACAGTGTACGGGACACACACCTTGATGAGAAGGAGAAAACTAACGTGAGTTGAATGAACGTGTTCGAATGCGATGTCGCACGCTCGATATGCTGCGAGCTTTTTCCGCTTGCCGACCAACGATACACTCTTTGCGATGTAACCCATGACGGATGGCTGAGCCTCGATGGACTTGGTGTGAATTAGAATCAGCGTCAGTGTATATGAGAAGTGAGCGACAAATACTTCTTTTGCATCGGCGATCGCTTTGTCCCACTGTCGCAAGCGTGCGCGGACAAGAGCTCGACAAGCGAGTACATGGTGGTTTGGATTCTGAGACAAAGGGATTTCTGGGGGCAAGAATGTTACCGCATCGGTGAACTGATCAAGTGCAGCGTCGTGGATCTTAATATCAGGTTCCTGGGAAGGTAGAGTACATCACGTGGAATGATGAACCGGAGCAAAAAAGTTGTTCAGACTTGCCATAATCCAATGAAGCGAGATGATACTTACGGTGATGCGAGACAGACGTTTGCTTGTGATTTTCTCATCTCCTCCACCAATTGCGAGAAACCGGCCATCCGGTGAGAGTGCAATTGAATATATGTCTTCTCGAGGGTGATCGACGTGACCGCACTGGGTGTGCGTCGACGGGTCCCAAAACGTGACGGTCCGGTTTGCAGAGAATGCGATGAATCCCCCGTGTCTTGGTATGGCAATGCACGAGGGGTTGCTGGCATTGGGAACCGTCAATTCCCAGATAATTGATTCAGTTGACGTATCGACTTGTTTGAGTGTGCCGTCGGATATGACGAAGAGGTCGTTGTTGAACCAGAGGAGACCGGTGTTGTGCGATGTGGTGACTTGTACTTTTATTTCCACGAGCAAGTGGCCCTTGTTGCTGTCGTAGACTCGGACGGACCCCTCAGTTGCTGTCGCAATTCGTTCGCCCTTGGGCGAGTATTTCGCTGCCAACAGGCAACTCTCGTGGCACAGATGGCGGACCACTCCCCGGGTTGCGATGTTCCAGATGGTGGCTGTCTTGTCACCCAATGCAAGGAGTCGGGTCGAGTCGGGCGAGAAGTCGATGCCCCGGACGACGTCCCCAACGTTCCACGTCGTGAAGGTTTGTTTGTATATCTTTGCATCCCATACCATCATGTCGCCCCAGAATGTCCCCGCTGCGATCCACTTGGCGTCCTTTGAGAAAGCGACACACTGGACATGCTCCGCCTCCATCGTTGCCAGGAGTTTGCCGTCTTCCACTCGCCTCACTTGAACCCCCCGGGTGACACAGCTCACGACATACTCTCCACTTGCTGCAAATGTCACTGGGGGTCGATCTTGTCCAATGGTCAGCATTAACGCAGCTCCATATTGTCATCACGAACCGGACACTGTCGATGATGTGGACATAAATGGCAAATGTAGCAGAGCAGGAGGGAGTCAAAGAACAAGCTGCGCAGCGATGAGGTCCATTCAACTGCCCTTATGTGTCATCCTGTCTTCGGTGCCTCCAAATCTGGCACTGCTTCAGACAATTCCAGCCGCACGGCTGTTCGTCGCTCAACAGGTGATTGGTACCTGTCTGATTGGACAAAAGGCGTCTGATCCCGCGCATGGAACGCCGTGATCCAGGGTACATGTATTGGCACTGTCCAGACGTCCATGTGTGGCCACTGGCCACTTGCCATGCATATGCGTGTGCCATGTACATACATAGCGGAGTCCGTCATTCGGAACCACTATTCCTCCATGGATTCAGACGTAGGCGGACATCTCCGTGCCATCCCGATCCAGCTTTCAGTCACATGTGCCCCTGTCTATCCGCCCCACCAATTTCTCCTGTGCTTGTCAATGTTGCACACTCTCTGTTCCCTTATGTGACACAGTTGCTGGTTCGTTAGCTCGTTTATTCGTCCGACGGGGCTGTAGCCTAGGCCCTTTGTTGGACATTCCTGTATATCCAGAAAAGATACAGCTCCCTGTACTGAGTCAGCAACATCGACGACAGCTCGTACAACGTACTGTATCTCAACCAAGACACTTCAATTACAAGCTCAAGGATTCACCTGAAATCATCTCGGAGATGGAGAAAGTCACTGGGGTTACAGTACCTGCACAGTAACTGATGGCCCTTAGTCTGGGATTAAGCAGCATTCGGGAGAAGCTATAGTAGTACGTCTTGCTTCGACGCGGCAGATGACGCTGATAGAAGATGTTGCGTCCTCGCTGCTTGGCATTTTCTCGGTTGCTGGCATATCAGCGATCTATGGCGAAGGGCAGAATGCGCTAGGGGCGACTACTGGCGCAAATTCTCGCCGGGTCCCGAGATGCGAGCCTTTCAGTGAACTGGGTAGTATGTTAGGATAGGTTCTGAGCGGTTCTGTCGATTCTGCAAAAAAAAAACTATTTCATAGGACCCTTAATTGCCTTTTTTATCGACTTTCGAGAGCTCTTGGAGGACGGACCAACGAAAGAGCACCAAGCGGTAACGTTATAAACAGGACTGCAGAAGAGTAGTATCCTTGGGCAGTCCGGGGGTTACAACACCTCGGCACTCGACCTTGACTTGGCACTGAAATTATACGACCGGCCCAACGAGCTTCCCGCACCCTGGTTCGCCCCAAACCGGATGAAACTGCCGTGTATCGCCTTCAAACTCTCACCCCCTTCACCTTCCGGAACGGGCTCAGATCGTATTTATCGCGCGGAGACGCTCGTCTTTGTGCTACAATTTACAACAACGTCGGGGAAAATGCCAAACCAACGAAATGGGAGGACTAGAGCCAGCGACTCAAACACGGGTATCTCGAATGTTCACTCAATAAACCAACGGTCGCAAAGTCTGAAAGCCAAAGAGGGGGGAAATGAATACGAGTCGGACGCACGAGTGTCGTATAACAAGTACCTATAGCCGTCGTCAAAGCACATCCAGTACGTGCACGCTGCGTCTCAGCTCGTCCAACACTGTGGGCGTGAGGACCTCCACCTGGGCGGTGATCAGACTGGCCGAAGCGACCCTCCTGTACTCTTCTACGTTGCGAGTCGGTGTGAGCAACAGCGCACCGAACGGTTGTCTCAGTCGAGCGATGACTTGGAGGGCTCGCAGCTGCTTGTCCGTCCGCGATAGAGACGATGGAGGCTTGAGAGATGATGCTTCTGCAGGGGGTGTGGGACCACTAAAGGGTCGCACAAGGCGGGAAACGAGTCGCTTCGTTCGTGTTGGCAGGGCCGATGAAGAGATATTGGAAGAACCAGGGAATGAAGGCGGCTCGCCTATCGATGAAAATTGATCATCCATGGCTTCCTCGGGTATGGCCTCTATTACATTTCCGACAGGCTGTCGGTCGAGGAGAAAGTCGATCCAAGGGTGAACGAGGCAGAGAGAATCGAATCGAGAGAGATCCTCCTCGGTCCTGATCTCTACAATTCCGAGTGCGGCTGTTTGTGCACGGAAAACTCGTACCGACCTGCTCCGAGAAACAGATAACGGCCCAAGTTCGAATACAATGCAGGGAAGTGACAAATGTTTTGTACCGAACGACGGTACACGGAGCTCAACGAGTCGATCATATAATTTTGTCACCAAGGAGAGATTGAGCGAAGAGGCACGCAATCCGTCGGTGATGGTCTCCATTTCAGCACCAGTGATGGCCTGTGGAATGTATGAGGCCAGCGATTGGCTGAACACAGTAATACTGGCCGGGAGGCAGCTGTTGAAGCTACCAGATACACCAGTCCATGCAAGGATGCTTGAGTCTCCTGAGCTCGCGAGTAGCTGTGTCAATAGCCGCCCGAGTGCCTTGTCCCCATCACCATATACAATTGACATGGAGACAGAAAAGATCCCAAGTAACGAGTATGCTGCATCTTCGACATAGGTTGTCTCTCGTCGCGAAGCTAGACATAACTTCTCCCGGATGTCATCAAGGCCAGGCCGGAGTCCTGTCAAGGCTTGTGCAGAAACACCGGTTGCCTCCTCCATCTCCGAGATAACCTCATCCGACTCTTTGTGGTTGGGAATATCGAGGTTTAGGTACGGGGTCCAGTCCTCAGTGTAGAATCGGACCACTTTGGAAGCATGGTATTCCTGGAATGTCCAGGCCCGCCTGTTCCAAATGCTCTTGACGAGATCACCGCGCTGTGATGGAGAGCGAACACCACGGAGGAAAATTATGGTCAGAGAAGAACCCTGATACCACTTGAACATGGCGACCAGCGCTTCTTGGAGCACGATTTCATCCGCCTTGTTGATACAACATGTATCACTCCATGCCCAATGGAACCCAGCATCCTGCACGATCTTGCAGAACATTTGTAGCTTGTCACGAGTGGGAGACTGCTCGAGATCGTACACTAGTACAACTTCTCCGAACAGAGGTTCGTTGTCTTCCCAGGTGTGCGAAAGTGTGGCGTAGCGGTAGTACTTTGCAACCTCTCGTTGGATGTGAGCATGGTCGATGTGCGTCGTCATAGAGGAGATCAACTCCTGGAAGAGTGGGAGTGACTCGAACAATGATCCTCGCTCGGATTTGTCGAGAGATCTACCTGAGACGGTGTTAATGAGGACACGTGGCGTGTTGCGGATGGCACTCTGAACAGCTTTGCGGATCGCCGCCTTCGTCTGTACTTGGTTTACATATTCCGGACGACGCTCTGTAAGGCAGGATCAGTGGAAAAATATTAGTACGACGTCGATGTACTCACTGCGAATTTCTGGATCAGGCGATTGTGACATCTGCAAGAGCATAGTCTCGAATGTGGCTATAGCATCGTCATAACGTCCAGCCCTGTGTAATGCTGCATGCTTCCTCTCGTAACCCCATGGTGAAGTTGGATCGAGCTCTATCACCTGATGATGATGCCATCGACAAGAACTAACCTACGCGAGAGAAAGGGACGCACCTTATCCGCATCCCTTAAGCCATTCTCCCACAAACCCCTAGCTACGTACGCCTTGCTTCGCTTCAAGAGCAGACCTTGTGGGGAGGTCGGATCGAGGGAAAGCGCTGCGGAATACTCGTAGATGGCCTTGTTATGCCGCCGGACATCCATTGCCGCATCTCCGAGATCCTCCAGTTTCCGGGATAAACGCCGCTTGAATGCTAAAAGGAAATTGTCACATAGATGTAAATAATAATAGCTACGTGGAATGCACAACCGCTTACCACGAACCCATTCCGTCTGCTCAACATGTAGGTGTATCTCCTCTCCCAGTTCGCTCGTCATCTTATGGAAACACTCAGCCGCATCCGTTATCTTGTCGAGCGTGTCGAGCTGTTCACAGATAGTTCGATAAATCATGAATCTTGGTGGCATAAACTCCATACCAACGGAGTGTCAGGCCCACGAGGGGTAAGTACCAGAGCAAAAGCATACTTACATGGACAGCGATACCCATGGCATCTTGCCACGGAACCTTTCTCAATATTAATTTTGCCCACTCTTTCAAGAGCGGGGTGGCGGATTGTGAATGGAGGGTTGCATGAAACGGGGGCATTTGGTCGCTTTCGGCAGTGGAGAGATATCGTTGCAAGAAATACGGGGTGAAACTTCGAATGCACTCCATACCAACGGAGTGTCAGGCCCACGAGGGGTACCAGAGTAATAGAATACATACACTGACAGCGGTAGCCAGGGCACCTTCCCAAGAGCCCTTTAACTCTTTCGAGAGCGGCATGGGGTTTAAAGTTTGGTCGCTACTACTTTCGGGGGCGGACAGACATCGTTTCAAGAAATCTGCGGTGAAACTTCGAATACATGGCAGGCGAATAGGTAGAACATAACCCACCGGAAACCCAGGTAGTGATGGGTCCACGCATATACACCTCTTCATCGACGCTATTTACTATCTCCAGTAAAGACTCCCCTGCCTCGTTCGTGCGACCCGCCGCATACAGGGCTTCACAGAGACGCTGACTGATCGTAATGTCAAGGTCATCAAATTTCCATCCAGATATCTGTCGACGATGACGATCGATATCGATACGTTGCAATATCGCCGCTGGGAAGCTTACCAATGAGACCATCTTGAGTGCTCGACTCGTGTGAGGTCGCAGTTGGGCTCGTGCACGCTCGAACGATCGTATTGCACCCTCGGAGTTACCCCGCTCCACGCGCGACTTTCCAAGAAGAAGATACATATATGCCTGCTAGAAATGTCAGTGGTGATATTCGTCGTGTGGTCGCGCGTTGTTCACGTGCCTGAACCACATAGCATATCGAATTCAAGTGCAACGTAGCGATGAGGTCGTCTACGCGAGATATCGCGTCGTCATGATCTCCGGCCATACATACGACGACAGCCTATGCAATATGGGCAGCTGAGTGGCGACCAAGTACAGTGTACGGGACACACCTTGATGAGAAGGAGAAAACTAACGTGAATCGAATGAGCGTGTTCGAACGCGATGTCGCAAGCACGATATGCTGCGAGCCTCTTCCCCTTGCCGACCAGCGATACACTCTTTGCAATGTAGCCCATGACGGAAGGCTGAACCGCGATGGACTTGGTGTGGATTAGATCAACGTCAGTGTATGCGGCAAGTGAGCGGCGAGTACCTCTCTGGCATCGAGGATCGCTGCGTCCCATTGTCGCAAGCGTGCCCGGACAAGGGCTCGACTAGCGAGCACGTGATGGCTTGTATTTTGAGACAAGGGGATTGCTGCAGTCAAGAATGTTTCCGCATCCGCGAGCTGATCGTGATTCCACACATTGAGCGCAGCGTTGTCGATCTGAATGTCAGGTACCTGGGAAGGGAGTGTAAAGGTGACCACGTGGCAAGATGAATCGGAGCAAGAAAGTTGTTTAGCTCGCGAGGCGAGACGTTACTTACAGTGATGCAAGATACACGTTTGATGGTGATTTTCTCGTCCTCTCCGCCAATTGCGAGAAACCGACCGTCCGGCGAGAGTGCGATTGAATATATGTCTTCTCGAGGATGATCGACGTGACCGCACGGAGCGTGAGTCGACGTGTCCCAAAACGTGACGGTCCGGTTTGCAGAGAACGCGATGAATCCCCCGCGTCTCGGTATGGCAATGCACGAGGGGTTGCTGGCAATATGAGATTCAGATTCCCAGACTGTGATTGCTGACCTGGTTGATGCATCGATTCGCTTGATTTCATTGTCAGACACGACAAATATGTGGTTGTTGAACCAGACGAGACCAGTGTTGTACGATGTGGTGACTTGTACTTGTATGTCCACGAGCAAGTGGCCCTTGTTGCTGTCGTAGACTTGGACGGATTCCTCAGTTGCTGTCGCAATTCGATCGCCCAAGGGCGAGTATTTCGCCGCCAACAATGACTTGTCGTGGCGGAGGTGGCGGACCACTCCCCGGGTTGCGATGTTCCAGACGGTGGCTGTCTTGTCACCCAATGCGAGGAGTCGGGTCGAGTCGGGCGAGAAATCGACACCTTTGATGACGTCGCCAACGTTCCACGTCATGGAGGTTTGTTTGTAATTCTTTGCATCCCAGACCATCATGTCGCCCCGGAATGTCCCCGCAGCGACCCATCTCCCGTCCTTTGAGAAGGCGACACACTGGACACGCTCCGCCTTCATCGTTGCCAAGAGTTTGCCGTCTTCCACTCGCCACACTCACACCCCCTGGGTGCCACTGCTCACGAGATACTCGCCATTTGCTGCAAATGTCACTGGGGGTCGATCTTGTTCAATGGTCAGCATCAACGCAGCTCCATCCAGTCGCCACGAACCGGACACTGTCGATGACGTGGACATCAGTGGGAAAAGTAGCAGAACAAGGGAGGGAGTGAAAGAGCAACCTGCGGTCTGCCTTTTATTAACACATCTGAATCCTGTGTTCGGCGCCTCCACCTTGGCACCGCCAGATAATTTCACCCGCTGCAGCACGACTCTTTGTCGGTCAACGGTTCGCCTTTTTCGAGACAAAAGACCTCTTACCCCGCACATCTGGCTCACGGAACGCCGTGACCCCAGAGTACGCTAGCGGAGTTTATCTCGTAACCATCGTTGGCGGCACTGGGACCATATTCCTGGACCCGTAGGGGACAGGTTTACAGATCGATAATTGTGGCTGAAGCGGAGTGGGAAAATTTACTACAGCGGGAACGTTTGACCATATGTGGACCTGTGTGGCGCCCTTTCGCTCGTTTCCCCCTTCAAGTTGGACCCCTTGCGTTGCCATAAACACGTCACTCTATCTCACGCCATTGCGATGGACGTTCCAGCCTTCCAGGAGGTTGTCTGGGGGTAGTGGTGAACGAAACTCAATATTGCTTCGCGTCCGGCCTACTTCGAAATCTGGATGAAGGCCACTCAAAATCGGGAGGGTGCCGGCACTTACCAATGACGATCTCTCGTCGAGTTCCAGGTTTGGTGGTCGTCCGAGTCATTACAACCTGCTTGGCGCACACTCGGACACTCCACACCAAGGCTTTCACTACAGATGCGCCTCTCCGCACCGACTGGGGGAACTTATGCCGTGCTGGTCCGAACAGAATCGCACTCATCGTGCTTTCCCTCGCTTGGTTATCCAATTACGTTCGTTCTGGGCACCCTCATTTTCGCACTTTCTCGACGACACCACCTGAGCTTTCGAGCAGGTGATTCTTTGGGTCGAAAGCTCGCCACCTACGCTTCCGCCCATTGTACACGACCCGCCCTCGGTGTCTCCCTCTCCGAAAGAGAAAGCTCGCCGTATGTAATGTATCTCGTGTACGCTCGCTACTCTGTATTGTGTGCTCGTGTATCCTGTATGCTCACCGGTTCTGTATGCTACTGCGTTTTGCGTACTCCACGCGTTATCACGTATGTTTTCAAAAACACCGGGTCCAGGGAATGCCCGGAGGGCCTTGATATAGTTACGTCCCGGCCGGAATTAATTTGTAAATTAAATAAATTAAATCGGGGCGCGAAGCGCGCCAGCGTTGAAACAGGGTAGCAAGTACAAGTACTAGTCGTGTCCGATAGGTTTCACACCCCGACAGGTTTCAAACTCCGATAGGTCCCGACCCGCCTCGCGGAATGGCTGGACTCCCTCGTTGGCCCGCCCAGCGTTTACTTGGCCCCACCGCTTCCTCCATTGGTTGTCGTACTATCACCTACAGCCTCCTACAGCATGTTCAGCACCTGTCATGAATTGTCACCCCTGTCTCCATCTCCATCACCGTTGTCACGGCTCACAAGCACTGTCCAAAGAATGGCATCCAAAGACCAATGGGACCGCTGGACTACAACTCATACCATTGCAGCTGCATTCTTGTAGCTCCCATGAATTGAAGCTCCGCTTCGGCAGGTGACGTTCGCGTGACAAAGCCAACTTCACAATCTCCAGAACTACTGCATTGTTTTTGTTCATTCAACTTCGCAGATGTAGGTATAGTATAAGAACAAAGATACACAAACTGAACTGGTAAAATTGTTGTGTATTTAGTGGGGTGCCGACTTGGTGGTAGCGGTTAGCACAGCCTCTCAATGATTCTACTTATTTATTTGGTCATGCTTGGAGGGGTACCACTGAGTTTCAAACTCCACTAGTACTAAACCTTGTGGCCAAATTATTACATATAACTCGAGGTTTCCATCATGGAGCCAGATCAGTGAGGGATCAGACAAGCATCTCAATTGTTGACTGATGCGAGTCGTGTGGGCGGAATTGCCAGCCTGGTTGAACGGATCATGTTTCGTGAAGCGGTGCCTTGGTGGAGGCGCCGAAAACAGGATGTACTAAGAATAGGCAAACCACACCCCATTATGTGACTCCCTCCCTTGCTCTGCTACTTTTTGCCACTGATGGCCACGTCACCAACGTCCGGTTCGTGGTGACAAGTTACAAGTTGTAGCTGCGTTAATGCTGACCATTGGACAAGATCGACCCCCAGTGACATTTGCAGCGAGTGGAGAGTATGTCGTGAGCTGCGTCACCCGGGGGGTTCAAGTTTGGCGAGTGGAAGACGGTAAACTCCTGGCAACGATGGAAGCGGAGCATGTCCAGTGTGTCGCTTTCTCAAAGGACGCCAAATGGATCGCAGCGGGGACATTCTGGGGCGACGTGATGATTTGGGACGCAGAAATATTCAGACATGTCTTCACGACGTGGAGGATTGACGACGTCATCAGAGGTGTCGATTTCTCGCCCGACTCGACCCGACTCCTCGCGTTGGGTGACAAGACAGCCACCGTCTGGGACATTGCAACCCGGGAACTCGTGTTCCGGCTCCGCCACGAGAAGTCTCTGTTGGCGGCGAAATACTCGCCCAATGGCAACCAGATTGCGACGGCAACTGAGGAATCCGTTCGAGTCTACGACGGCAACAAAGCCCACTTGGTTGTGGAAATAAAAGTACAAGTCACCACATCGCATAACACCGGTCTCCTCTGGTTCAACAATGGCCTCTTCGTCATATCCGATAGTTCAGTCAAGCAAATCGATGCATCATCCGGGTCAACAATCTGGGAAACGCCTGTTCCCAACCCCTCGTGCATTACCATACCGGGGCACGGGGAATTCATCGCATACTCTGCAAACCGGACCGTCACGTTTTGGGACACGTCGACGCACACCCAGTGCGGTCTCGTCCATCATCCCCAAGACATATATGCAATCGCCCTCTCACCGGACGGCCGGTTTCTCGCAATTGGCGGAGAGGATCAGAAAAAAAACACCATCAAACGTCTATCTCGCATTACCGTAAGTATCGTCTCGCCTCATTGGATCAAGTATGTCATGTCTGAACAACTTTCTTGCCCGATTCATCTTTGCACGTGGTTGTGCTCTCCCTTCCCAGGAACCTGATATTCAGATCCACGACGCGGTGCTCGATTGGTGGAAGCATGATCAGCTCGTGGATGCCGATGCCGAAGAGGTATTTGCCGCTCACTTCCCACATACACTGACGCTGACTTTAATTCACACCAAGTCCATCGAGGCTCAGCCATCCCTCTTGGGTTACATCAAAAAGAGTGTATCGCTGGTCGGGAAGCGGAAAAAGCTCGCAGCATATCGAGCATGCGACATCGCATTTGAACACTTTCATTCAACTCACGTTAGTTTTCTCCTTCTCATCAAGGTATGTGCTCCGTGCACTGGACTTGAGCACCACTCAGCTGCCCATATTGCATAGGCTGTCGTCGTATGTATGGCCGGAGATCATGACGACGCGATATCTCGCGTAGACGACCTCATTGCTACGTTGCACTTGAACTCGATATGCTATGTAGTTCAGGCACGTAAAAAGCGTGCGACCACACAGCGAATATCGTCACTGAGATTTCCAGCAGGCATATATGCATCTTCTCCTTGGAAACTCGTGCGTGAAGAGTGGCAACTACGAGGGTGCAATACGATCGTTCGAGCGTGCACGAACCCAACTGCGACCTCACACGAGCCGAGCACTCAAGATGGTCTCACTGGTAAGCTTCCCAGCGGCTATATTACAACGTATCGAAATCGATCGCCATCGTTGACAGATATCTGGATGGAAATTTGATGACCTTGGCACCATGATCCGTCAGCGTCTTTGTGAAGCCCTGCATGCCGCGGGTCGCGCGAACGAGGCAGGGGAGTCTTTACTGGAGATAGTAAATAACGTCGACAAGGAGGTTTACATGCGTGGTCCCTTAACCACCTGGGTTTCGGGTGAGTTATGTTCCCCTATTTCGTCCGCCATGCATTCCAAGTTTCACCACAGGTTTCTTGCGACAATGCCTCTCCACTCCCGCACGGAGTAGCGACCAACCCTCGAACACCACGCCGCTCTTGAGAGAGTGGGTAAAACTAAAATTAACAGAGGACTCGTGGGAGGATGCCCTGGATACCGCTGTCAGTGTAAGTATTCTGTCACTCTGGTATCCCTCGTGGGCCTGATACTCCGTTGGTATGGAGTTTGTATCCTCAAGATTCACAATTTATCGAACTATCTGTGAACAACTCGACACCCTTGACAAGATGACGGATGCGACTGAGTGTTTCCATCAGATGACGAACGAACTGGGAGAGGAGATACACCTACATGCTGAACGGGCGGAATGGGTTCGCGGTGAGCGGTTGTGCATTCCGCGTAAGTATTGACATTTATATTTATGTGACAATTTCCTTTCAGTATTCAAGGGGCGTTTATCCCGGAAACTGGAGGACCTCGGAGATGCGGCAATGGATGCCCAGCGACATAACGCGGCTATCTCTGAGTATTCCGCAGCACTGTCCCTCGATCCGACCTCGTCACAAGGTCTCTTCGTCAAGCGAAGCAAGGCGTACGTAGCTAGTGATTTGTCGGAGAATGGCTTACAGGATGCGGATAAGGTGTGTCCCTTTCTCTCCCGTGGGTTGGTTCTTGTTGATGGCGTCACCACTAGGCGATAGAGCTCGATCCTTCATCCCCATGGGGCTACGAGAGGAAACATGCAGCTTTACACAGGGCAGGACGATATGACGATGCCATAAGCACGTTCGAGACCATGCTTTTGAAGATCTCGCAGTCGCCTGATCCAGAAATTCGTGGTGAGTGCATCGACATCGTACTGAGGTTCCTCCGCTGATCTTGCCTTACAGAACGTCGTCAGGAATATGTAAACCCAGCACAGACGAACGCGGCGATCCGCGCGGCTGTTCAGAATACCATCCGCGGATCACCACGTGTCCTCATCAACACCATGACCGGTCGTCTTCTCAACAAACCCAAGCAGGCATCATTGTTTGAATCACTCCCGGTCTTTAAAGAGTTGATCTCTTCTATGACGACGCGCATCGACCATGCCCACATCCAACGAGAGGTTGCAGACTATTACCGCTACGCCACATTTTCGCACACGTGGGAAGACAACGAACCTCTGTTCGACGAAGTCGTACACATTGTTGTGTATGATCTCGAGCAGTCTTTCACTCGCGACAAGCTGCATATGTTCTGCAAGATTGCTCGGGATGCCGGGTTCCATTGGGCATGGAGTGATACATGCTGTATCAACAAATCGGATCACTTTGTGCTCCAAGAAGCCCTGGTCGCCATGTTCAAGTGGTACGAGGGTTCCGCTCTGACGATCGTTTTCCTCCGCGGCGTTCGCTCCCCATCGCAGCGCGGTGATCTCGCGAGGAGCATTTGGAACACTCGGGCCTGGACATTCCAGGAATATCATGCTTCCAAAGTTGTCCGATTCTACACCGAAGACTGGACGCCATACATGAACCTTGACATTTCAAACCACAAAGATTGTCCGGAGATCACCTCAGAGATGGAGGAGGCGGCCAACGCCAACGTCTCTGCGCTGGCCTTGAAGGCGCTCCGACCGGGCTTAGAGGGCATCCGGGAGAAGTTGTGCCTAGCTTCGCGAAGAGAGACGACCCTCGTCGAGGATGCAGCGTACTCGTTACTTGGGATCTTTGCTGTCTCTTTGCCAATTGTATATGGCGAGGGGGACCAGGCACTTGGGCGACTGTTGGCACAGCTACTCACGAGCTCGGGAGACACAAGCATCCTTGCATGGACCGGTAAATCTGGCAGCTTCAACAGCTGTCTCCCGGGCGGTATTACTGTGTTCAGCAACTTGCCACACTCGTACATTCCACTGGCTGTCACAGGTGCCGAAATGGAGCCGATTAGACCCAAAAGGCGCCCTTCTTCGCCCAATCTCACCTTAATAATGAAGCTGTATGATCGACTTCATGAGCTCCCCGTGCCGTCCTTCGCAAACCAACGGATGAAGCTTCCGTGCCTCGCTTTCAAACTCGGACCGGTACTAGCCGCTCGGAGCGGGTCGGCGTATGTGTTTCGTGCAAGGACGGCGGCCCTCGGGATTGTAGAGATTAGGACCACAGAAGATCTCTCTCGCTTGGATTCCCTGACCCTTGTTCACCCCTGGATTGACTTTCTGCTCGACAGACGACGGTCCGTTGGAACCACAGAGACGGTTCCGGAAAACACAAACGCCCAGTCTCTCTCGACACACGATTCACCACCGTCGTCTGGCCCTTCCAGCATTACACGGGCGAACGGGCGAGCGCGCACAGCGCGCATCATTTCTCAGATCGGGCGGCCGTTTAGAGTACTGGCTGGCGACGTGGACTCGCTCCTGTCTCCCTCGCCCTTACCGCTGACGGAAAAGCGGGCGCGAGCCCTTCGGTTCATCGCTCGACTGAAACAACCGTTTGGCGCACTCTTGTTCACGCCGACGCGCCAGAACGTGGAAGAGTACAGGAGGGTCGCTTCGGAGAGTCTGATCACGGTCCAGGTGGAGGAGCTCACGTCGACAGTGTTGAACAAGCTGATAGAGGGCGCACGGACGCTGGACGTGCTTTGATTGCTGTTGTCAGTTGTGCGATGCTCGGGTACTATCATACCATACGCTCTCCCTTGCATTCCTTTTGGCATTCTGATTGTTTCTCTGATGAACGTTGGAGAACGTCGTCTTCGTTATCGTTGCTCTTCAGGACACTTTTTCGTCACATACCCTTGGAACGCTCTTTTACGAGCTCTCTGTGGTGGATCTCGTGGACCATAAGTTATTGTAGATTAAACATTGTAGTGTACACTTTTCTCGCTCTGAAATAATTTTATCGAGCCTATGCGAAAACTTCCCTTGCACTGGGAGCGGGTCCTCAAGTCGAGGCAAAAACGACAGGTTTAGTCGCACGGAGTCCCGGGGTGCAAGAGTTGTTTTCGGGACTCCACACGGATCTGGAACCGAGACTACGAATTCCTGATCTCCTTGGCCACTCGGAGTCGTAAAACCGGCAGGCAAAAAAATCTAGAGTCAAAGGCTGTTTTTCGCGCAAGTTTTGTTCCGGGTTCACCCGCCACCTCCCGTACTGCAATATGCCGCGTTACAGTGATGCGGGGCATATATACATGTTGATCTCGGTCCTGTTTGAAGTCGGAGTCAATTTTTCTTTTTCGTTTACAGCGTCTTTTGGGAATTAAAAACGGTTCACTGAGATAAATAAATTAAGAAACGTGCAGAAAAGGAACGAGATTCGGATATATGAGTACGTGTACGTGTTCGGTCCGGTAACGGCGTAGGACGATACTTCGGGTGGGAGGAGAAGCCATCGAAAATAGAAGTAGGGAACGGTGGCCAATCGAAAGGTATGCATTTCGGAGTACATGACACACCTTCCTCGTAAGCCGATTGACAGCATAGACAAATCTAGACCATCGGGATCGCGCGGGTGCGCTGTGCCACAGTATTCCCGGACGTCAAATATGATGTAGTCTCCGTCGGAGGGGGTGGCGGGGAGGATTGGAAAGACGAGTACGAGGTGGGTGGCGGTACGTTCGTCCCCGGCCCCGTCCCTTGTGATTGCGTCGTCACGTGGGGTGAACCCAGAAAGATGGTGGATGGATCCGATGGCCAGCGCGTGTGCGTGTTCGTGTTCGTCCTGGGCGTTTCCAAGTGCAAGATTGGTGTCGCACCGTTAGAATCATTTAGGCGTTGACCTTGCCTACGCTTGTAAAGAAAGTAGCCCCCAACAAGAACGAGCAAGAGAGCGGCGGCGCTACCAATGGCGCCGCCAATAATGGCACCGAGGTTGGTGCCGCTTCCTGAGCTGCTCGAGCTCGAACTCGGACTCGAGTTGGATGGCCAGTAGTCGGAAATGTCTGCAGGGCAATGGCAATGAGAGGTTCGGTGGGGGTGAATGAAATAGAGACTTACTTTGGTTGGCATAACTTTCTGCTTGTGTTATGTTGAACAACTGGGACGGCCAACTTGTCGCTAGATGTAATGTTAAGAATGAGGGTATGACAAACGTAGGGGTCTCCGTACGGTCGATGGTAGCCCAGTAAGGTATTGAAACGTTATTCAAAAGCACATAACCCTGCGGGAATATTCTGACCGGCAGGGTCAGGAAGTGATCCATGGTACGCAGCAGGGCAGCGAATGCTCACTCGTCGGTGTAACTTGACGAACAATTTTGGGAGAATGAGGGCCAGCTGCGAATATGATCATCAAAACGCTAATATACGTCAGAGAGAAAGTACTCACGTCGTAATATCGCTCGTATACGCCGGATTCTGGCAAAGTGTGCAAGCCATCATGAGGTTATAACAAGACCAGGAACTGTTGACACCAAACCATAAACAGGCATCGAGACTCGAACTGGAGAGGGACATACCAGTAACAAGGAGTGGCCGTCGTACCACTCGGCGAATTATACGAGTACCCAGATGGCAGAGCTGGCTGAGTCCAAGCTGTCCAGTATCAGGAAACTAAGTGTCTCATACAAATCCTGGAAATGGAGGACTTACTGTCCCCGACGCATGCTGCGATCACGTACGCGACTGTCAAACAGGAGCTTAGTCCTTCTGCGTTATTCATCCACGCATACTCGGGTTGGCACGTCGCATTCGAGACGGGGACAAAAATGTCTGGGCGAGCACCCCACACCTGAGAGAGCGAAAAGACTGTGGTTATGAGGAGAGAGAGGATGTTACAGGTCATGCCTGCTCTTGTGTTCCACGAATTGAATAGCCTGTCGTTCAAATGATGAAGACAATCTCTGAGACCGTCCGAGGGTAAGTGAAGTGAGTGAATGGCTGTGAAGCAAGCTCGACCACTGAGCAGACCAGTGAACATGCCCGGCAGCCATTGACAGGTGTCAACGTTTCAACGGTGATCAACGGGATATCAGATCAAGAACGCCGGAAGTCACATGTGGGTAGATAACACCTGGAGCTGGGGTTGGGTCAATCGGGCGAGTGAAACACGCAATTTTAAAGCGTCTTTCCAAAGGTGCATGGCTGCAGTGTTTGAGGTTTTGAAGACATACATGGTAGACAGGCATGGTCATGACTGGCGGCAAGCCCATGGAACAGCCACTGGCCGCCCGGCGGCGTCTGAATCTACAGCAAATGCCGGGGCTGCCAATCTGAGAGTCCGCTCTGCCTTCAGGCTCCTACCCACCGCTTCTCGAGAGAGTTTAGCGGTGGCTGGACACTGTTTGCAAATATTTTCTTCCAGCCGATGTGGAGAGAAAGAAAGAGGATTAAAGTTTGTCGGGTGTTTGAATTTCGGGTGCGTAATCACTATTGTCTGGTCACCCGATTATATTTCACCAAGAATGAGTTGACATCCTTTGCGAACGTTCCTGGAGTCATTGGTCTTGCCAGGTCATTCAATACAGTGTCCTTAGACCTCTTTCGCGGGATCGCCTCAACGATGGCACAATTGGCAATTTTTGGCGAACTCTACGCATGAAACTGACGAGTTTTCTGAGAACGGAAACTGATTCAGATGGTGCGTAAACAATTACGCATCTGGGAAGGATGATTATCTCGACGGGCCCCGTGCTGCTAACCATTAGTGGCTTTCGTATCATCACGGCTGCTCGCGGTGTTCCTACTTTTCGCGAGAGGAATGGTCCATTCGTAGCCAACACGATCATGATCACGGGGTTGTGCTCCGCGTGGACGGCGAATTACAGAGAATGCGGCCAGATCAGAGTCGGTCTAGAGGGGCCATTCAAGCATGTCAAACTCCTCGTTCCGCAGCAGAGTACAGCTCTCATCCTAGTCTCCTCCTCCCAGAAAGGCCGTCTTCGACCCACCCGGGGCTGCAATCCTCTAGGATTGCGTCCTCGCTCCGTCGTTTCCCGTTTCCCGTTTCCCTACGACCTCGGCCATTTGTCAGATTAATCTTGATGACCACCACTACGAATTGCTTGGGATGGATGCAAAACCAAAACGACCAAAGTCCTTGTACGACCGCACAGGAAGTTGGCCAACTCTGCAACTCAGGATGTAAGCGAAATTTCAGTCGCTCGAGTGTAATTCGCACACGATAGGTTATCTGTTGTCCACGCTGACTCTACACTAGACACCGTGTCCGTGACCAATTTTCAAGAAAGCAATTACGTCCCGAACGCTACGACGGCTAACGGTTGCACTTGGTAAGGAACCCGCGACCCAGCACCACAAGCATGTTCATACTGTATAGTTCTTGGTCGATTTACAATCTGTTGAGCGCCTGCTCCTACTGTGTTGGACAAGATCAGTACACAAGGTTTGTCGCTTCGCCATGTATGGATATTTATCTCATACCGTCGTAGTTGGAATACATGGGTCGCCAACTGTGCGAGTTATGCATCGAATACTTCGTGAGGTGGTCTTGAGCTCGATGTCATTCAAAGCTTGACGACTGGCGCTTTCAGGTACCTTCCATCTGGACTCACCATCTCGCAAGGCATCCCATTCTGGGCTGCCACAAACCGTGGGGGTTCCACTGAGCTCCGGTCATGTGTATCTCATGTTTCCTTCTCCTAGCTTCCACCTGGGAAAATGCAGTGTTTAACGTCACGGAAGCAGCAGATATAGCTGCAGCAGGTAGCCGCCTCTAATTTGGCACGAGCTCGACTGACCATGTATTTTCATTGCTGCTACTAGCCCATCCGGATGTGACTGGCGAATCCGTCCCGACGTCCACTACAACACCATCTTCCTCTACATCGGGTGTATCAGTCGGGTCGATGGTAGGGGGCGTGATAGGGGGTATTGCAATCATTATCATTGGAGGACTGATCATCTTTTGTGCGGTGCGTCGCCGCCGACGCCAAAGAATGCACACGACTCCTATTGATGTCCCATCCTTCAACGCCTCCCAGCCAGTCATTACGCCCGTGCCCTCGAATGGAAACCAGATCACAGCGCAGCCTTCACCGTTCGGGCCCATCTCTCAGGCTCCATATCCCTCATTACCCGTCCATTCCACGACGAATCTGTCGCCGCTTGTTTCATCCGGTTTCACTTCACATGGACGTAGCACGACATTGCCTCTCACGGATGCCGCTGACATGATTGCTCCCTTCCTCGCCACGTCTTCCGCGCGCCGGACGAACCGATCAAACACGTCCCCGCCGACGGGCAAAGCTGCCGAAGCCCTCTCCGAGCGCGTGATGGCTCCCCCCGGGCAACGCGCACGACTGAATCCGCCGCCGTACTCGGCGTCCGCGGAACCTGGGCCGTCTCTTGCAGCGACGACGACTACCTGGGCACCGAGGGTGTCAGTGAAGAAGCAGAAGAAACGAAATGGCAGTGTGTCGGAGGCGACGACGTACTCGGGACATTCGAGAACGTCAAGTGCGACTACTGTTCAGGCCGGTCCGCGAGCGGAGCAGAGCCAGCCACGCGCCGCGACGCCAGTTATGGGGACGGTGGAAGGCGTGGAGGGCGCGGTGAGTGGTGGCGGTAGTGTGGAGACAGTGACGGCGCATGGTGGGAGAGTTGGTGTATCGGACCAGCGTCCGCCCGCGGTTTGACGCTGCGTATTGCGGTGGCGTCGAGAGATGGGGGAGTCGGTGATTCTGTCCAATAGGTGTAGACTCACGGGCGCTTGTGCTGTAGCAGGTTTTCCACGGAGCTGGCGTGTCGTATTATTATTATCTCTTGAACCGGCCATAGTCCTTGCAAGCAAGGTAATACTAGTATACTCAGGTACGAGACAAGAAATAGCAGCGGATGTAATACCGATAACTTTAAGCTCGTAGAAAACCCTGCTTCAAACAAGAGCATCTAAGCAGTCTCCCTCCTTCCTAACATCTGTCCATCATCCATCATGCCCGATCCACAAGTTGAGGTGGCATCATCGTGTGTTTGCTGCTAGGAACTTGAAGGTAATGACGGCTCGCCGATAGGAGGTGTATATTGTCGTGGGACGACAAATGCGCGAGGGGACTTAGAACTCGAGCAGGTAAGCCCTTTGTGGGGGCCGGGGACGAAGATTCGAATTAGGTGTCCCCTTGTACTACCTCGACCTATATACTAC